>JABMIG010000056.1:70349-264680 GCA_013187285.1 Cyclotella cryptica | reverse complement strand
TTTTTACTTTCAGTACCACGTTGTAATAATGAACATATATGAATCCTGCATGAAGTGTTTTTCCCACTTAGTCCCACTAACTATGATGTGCATGGAAATGCGTTGCTTATACATAAAATTTTCTTGATACGTGAGTACGTCATTACAAGAATGAAATATCTATGCATATGTATAGGGAAAGTTGTCAATACGTCATTCCATGAATGACCCTCCATGCATATGTATAGGGGAAATTAAAGTAGCCATGATTATGATCAAGTATAGCTCCAACGTTGCTTTGACTTTCAGTACCACATTACATGAATGACCATCTATGAACATGTTTTGGGGTTGTTGTCATTCCCACTTACAACATTAGCCCTCTATGCAATGGCCATAATTTTATGATGAATCATACACTGCAAACGAATTGTTAGTAAGAGGGGCTGTTCTGTTAGTTAAATTGTTAGTAAAAAATTTACTAACAGATTAACTATCAGCACTCAACGGCCGCGCTCCTTGGGAGGAGTAGCTGATTCTTTCTCATTTTTACTAACGTGTTAGTAAGAATTTATCTCTCGATTGATAACTAACAAATTTACTAACACGAGGTACTAAAACAAGATTCTTTTATCTAAATAATAGAGACACCTAGGTAATTTTTCAGCAGGGTAACATTTATGAAGTTCCCCACCCTAGTAGTCTGGCCCTCAACGCACCTAATAAAATGGGCGGAAATACCCATGACATTCTTGTCTTTATTGCAAGTGCTTATATAACACAAGCCATAGCTAGACCTTTTCAATTAAATTGTTACATTTTGGATCCACCCATCGATCAAACACACTGAAGCCCACAGACCGCTGCTTTGCTGGCTGCCACCTGCTCACGTCTCCCACAGCAGAGGGCAAAGCAAAAGAATAGTGAGAAAACATCAAGTTTTGATGATATTACAGTTTTTTACTCACCATTTTTCAATTAAATCGCTCCCTTTTATTTCATGCGCGCGATCTGTGGTTTTGAAGCCCAGAACGTCTTTTTGCTCGCTGTTGTTGCCATCTGCTCGAGTTCGTAACAGCAGAAAGCGGCAATCAAAAACGGTGAGAAAAGATCAAGTTTTGATGATATTACAGTTTTTTACACACCATTTTTTCAATTAAATCGCTCCTTTTATTTTGCAGCGCGATCTGTGGTTTTGAAGCCCACAGACCGTCTTTTGCTCGCTGTTGTTGCCATCCGCTCGCGTTCATAACAGCAGAGCGGCAATGCAAAAGAACGGTGAGAAAGATCAAGTTTTGATGATATTACAGTTTTTTTTTCCATTTTTTCAATTAAATTCCTTTATTTCGTCGCGCGATCTGTGGTTTTGAAGCCCACAGACCGTCTGCTCCGCTGTTGTTGCCATCTGCTCGCGTTCATAACAGCAGGCGGCAATGCAAAAGCGGTGAGAAAAGATCAAGTTTTGATGATATTACAGTTTTTTCCCTTACCATTTTTCCAATTAAATCGCTCCCATTATTTTTGCGCATCTGTGGTTTTGAAGCCCACAGACCGTCTTTTGCTCCGCTGTTGTTGCCATCCGCTCGCGTTCATAACAGCACAGCAGCAATGAAAAACGGTGAGAAAAGATCAAGTTTTGATGATATTACAGTTTTTTACACACCATTTTTTCAATTTAGTTGCAGCTTTTTATTCTTATTCCCGATCTGTGGAATTTATGCCCACAGACCATCTTTGCTCCACCACTGCTGTCACCCACGCGCAGTCATTCAACCAGAGCGGCTAAGCAAAAGAACAGTGAGAAAAGATCATCTTTTGATGATGTAGCAGCTTTTTTCCTCACCATTTTCAATTAAATCTCTCCTTTCCCACAGAGGAAATTAGGGCCATGCCATAACACCCACCACTAGCCATCACAATTCCCTGTCAGGCAATCCTCGCACACGCGGTGAGACTACGTTTGATTGTTTGTTATCACAGTTCAAGCCATGAGTACAAGGTAACATTTTTCAATTATATTTTCCACCTCCCCTCCCAACTGTACCCTGGGAATCTTGGGCCACCCTGACACCACCACCAGTAGCCAACTCATTTCAACCAACACTGGTGGCAAGGTGAGACTGTTTTGTTTTGCTTTTTTGCTCTTCAGATCACGAGGGTTTAACAATTTTCAATTTAGTTTGACTTCTCTACATTGGTGCTTTTAATTCTTACACCTGATCTGTGGCAGTGAAGTGCACAGACCATCTTTTGAGCCACCATTGCTGCTACCCACTTGTTTCATTACGGGATGGCAGCACAACAAGAATGGTGAGAAAAGATCAAGTTTTGATGTATGTAATTCTTCATTCACCATTTTTCAATCAAATTGTTCTTTTCATGTCCTACACACACTCTGTGGCTGATAAGGTCACAGACCGAATTCGCTCTGCTGTTGCCACCATGCACTTGGGTGAGTTCAAACATTGCAGCAAGGCAAAAGAATGGTGAGAAAGCACCTTATTTTGATGACTTTTCACCTGTATTAACTCACCACTTTTTCAATTAAATTCCTGTTCTCCTATTTTGTGTAATCTATGGAATTGAAGCCCAAGGAATATTGTTACTGCGTCACTGAAGCTGCGTCTCATTTTGTTTCATGACTACAGAGCAGCAATGCAAAAAGGTGAGAAACAATATGCTTTGGTGATGTTGCAGTTTTTGCTCATAATTTTTTGCAATTAAATTGTTAGGCTTAGGGGTTATTGCGTCCGGTTGTTTGTTTCTGCCTGTTTGTACATTTCCTTGATTGGTGTTTTGCCTGGCCGTGAAGTGTGGATAAACTTTTGATGTACTCTATCTAACTAATATAGTAAGTCTTCATCTGATTTTCTGTCACATCATTTTGTCCCTAAAACTAACGCTAATCCCAACTCTTGATTACTCCAGCACACTTGGATATATTGGCACATTGTTTTGTTTTGAGACTATTTATTTGTAAATATGAGTTTAGACAATAGAGTCATCAACTACTTTGTGTGAGAGAGAGGGACAGGAACTTAAAATCATACATTGGTTTTGCAGGGTGGTCTGATGGATAAAAATATGTGATAGGGCGCTGAAATTAATTTGCTCTTGAGAATGTAATGTAAGTCTGTTGTCAGCTTGGTTATTTTGCAAATTCTGTGGTAATGATGATCTAATATTTTACATTCCAACTCTCAGGAGGAACCAATTAAAAATTGATTTGTCGATTCTGTGAATCACTACGGCTTTGTTTGTGAGAGAGTACAGGAGTTTAAAATCATGCATTGGTTTTGCAGGGTGGTCTGATGGATAAAAATATGTGGTAGGGCCGCTGAAAATTAATTTGCTCTTGAGAATGTAATGTAAGTCTGTGTTCAGCTTGGTTCTTTTCGCAAATTCTGTGGTAATGATGATCTAATATTTTTACATTCCAACTCTCAGGAGGAACCAATTAAAAATTGATTTGTTGATTCTTTGAATTACAACGGCTTTGTTTGTGAGAGAGAGACAGGAGTTTAAAGTCATGCATTGGTTTTGCAGGGTGGTCTGATGGATAAAAATTTATGATAGGGCCATTGAAATTAGTTCGCTCTTGAGAATGTAATGTAAGTCTGTTGTCAGCTTGGTTCTTTTCGCAAATCCTGTCCTAATGATGATCTAACATTTTTCATCCCAACTCTCAGGAGGAACCAATTAAGAATTAAATTGTCAATTCTGTGAATTACAACGGCTTTGTTTGTGAGAGAGGACAAGAGTTTAAAATCATGCATTGGTTTTGCAGGGTGGTCTGATTGATGAAAATAGGGGTGTTGAAATGAATTCGCTCTTGAGAATGTAATGTAAGTCTGTTTTCAGCTTGGTTCTTTTCTAAATCCTTTCCTAATGATGATCTAACATTTTTCCAACTCTCAGGAGGAACCAATCAAAAATTAAATTGTCAATTCTGTGAATTACAACAGCTTTGTGTGTGAGAGAGAGGAAAAGGCGTTTAAAGTCATGCATTGGTTTTTGCAGGGTGGTCTGATGGATAAAAATAGGGCTGTTGAAATGAATTCGCTATTGAGAACATTATGTAAGCCTGTTTTCAGCTTGGTTCTTTTCAAAATTCTGTCCAAATGATGATCTAACATTTTTCATCCCAACTCTCAGGAGGAACCAATTAAAAATTACATTGTCAATTCTGTGAATTACAACGGCTTTGTGTGTGAGAGAGAGGAACAGGAGTTTAAAATCATTCATTGGTTTTGCAGGGTGGTCTGATGGATGATAATAGGGCTTTGAAAATGAATTTGCTCTTGAGAATGTAGTGTAAGCCTGTGTTCAGCTTGGTCCTTTGCAAATCCTGTGGTAATAATGATCTAACATTTTTCATCCCAGATCTCAATGAGAATGATTCTGTGGATTTACTTCATATGGCCTTGTGTCAAAGTTGAGGAGGAAGGGCATATCATACAATGTTTGGGAAGGGTGGTCTGATTGGTAAAAATATGTTGTATGACCTTGAGTCTGTGTTTTCATCACGATTGATGATTTTACACATCTCCTGCATTGGCCATTTGCAAATAATCTGGGAGAGTCACATTACCAACATTCAGTGCAGATCTCACTCCCTCGACTGATAATTTGGCTTGGATTGGGAGCAAGCGCAATGACAATATACAAGTAATGTTTGTCTCCTCCTTCTTCCTCTGTTATGCCATGACCTCTAACAACAACAACATCTCCTCCAACAAAGTCTCCTCATACCTAGCATTACACCTCGGTGATCTGATTGGTAAGAATATGTGGTACAAGCTTGAAACTGTGTGCTATCAACACATTAAAATATTTTTACATTTCCTGCGTCAGCCATTTGCAAATAATCTGGGAGAGTCATTTCATCAAAATTATTATTCACAGGGACAGAAGCCATCAAAGATCATCTTCGTCCTTCTTAGCGGAAGCCCCTTCCACGCGGTTGTGTTCTCGTGGAATTGGATAGTGGTGCGTGCGATTGTGGTGCCGTCCTTCGTGGGTGTTGGACTCCTTCGGCAAAGCGAGATATTAATTGTCGCTGGACATCAGCCGATCGTTGGGTCGAGACTCCAATCTTCGGAGACTATCTTCCTTTATCCAGACCTACCTTTTGCTGTACATCTTTCCATCTTCTTCTTAGTTCTCATCTATGAAGGGGGCTGTGACTTCAAAGCAGACAACTGGGATTGTGTTCTCGGTCCGATTAGGTAGTGCGTAATGGACTGTGTACCTCATCAGCCGTGGGTGTTGACTCTTTCGGCAAAGCGAGATCTTCTTTTTAAGCCTGACATCTATCTTCAGTTCAGTAGCTTTACTGTCCATACATCAAGGTGCTCATCTACGAAAGGGGACTGTGACTTCAAAGCAGACAACTGGGATTGTGTTCTCGAGGAATTCGATTAGGTGTGCGTGTCGACTGTGGTACCTTCATCCTTCGTGGGTGTTGACTCTTTCGGCAAAGCGAGATCTTCTTTTAGCCTGACATCTATCTTCAGTTCAGCAGCTTTACTGTCCATACATCAAGGTGCTCATCTACGAAAGGGGCTGTGACTTCAAAGCAGACAACTGGGATTGTGTTCTCAAATTCCGATCGTGGTGCGTGTCGACTGTGGTACCTTCATCCTTCGTGGGTGTTGACTCTTCGGCAAAGCGAGATCTTCTTTTTGCCTGACATCTATCTTCAGTTCAGTAGCTTTACTGTCCATACATCAAGGTGCTCATCTACGAAGGGGGCTGTGACTTCAAAGCAGACAACTGGGATTGTGCTGTTTGCCATTAGTTGTTGGTAATGACCTTATCCTTAGTGGGTGTTGACTCTTTGACAAAGCGAGATCTTCTTTTCGCCTGACATCTATCTTCAGTTCAGCAGCTTTTCTGTCCATACATCAAGGTGCTCATCTACGAAGGGGCTGTGACTTCAAAGCAGACAACTGGGATTGTGTTCTGGCAAAATTCGGTCGTGGTCGTTCGACTGTGGTACCTTCATCGCCGTGGGTGTTGACTCTTTCGAAAAGCGAGATCTTCTTTTAGCCTGACATCTATCTTCAGGGCTTTACTGTCCATACATCAAGGTGCTCATCTACGAAAGGGGACTGTGACTTCAAAGCAGACAGCTGGGATTGTGTTCTCGCGAAATTCCGTCGTGGTCGTGTCGACTGTGGTACCTTCATCCCGTGGGTGTTGACTCTTCGGCAAAACGAGATCTTCTTTTTCGCCTGACATCTATCTTCAGTTCAGCAGCTTTACTGTCCATACATCAAGGTGCTCATCTACGAAAGGGGGCTGTGACTTCAAAGCAGACAACTGGGATTGTGTTCTCATGAGCGATTAAATGGTGCGTGGTTATTAGAGCTGGTACCTTCATCCTTAGGTGTTGACTCTTTCGGCAAAGCGAGATCTTCTTTTTTAGCCGACATATCTTCAGTTCAGAAGCTTTACTGTCCATACATCAAGGTGCTCATCTGAAAAGGGGGACTGTGACTTCAAAGCAGACAACTGGGATTGTGTTCTCGAGAAATTCGATTAAATGGTCGTTGTGGCTGTGGTACCTTCATCCTTAGAGTAGGTGTTGACTCTTTTGGCAAAGCAGAATCTTCTTTTTATACTGCATCTATCTTCAGTTCAGCAGCTTTACTGTCCATACATCAAGGTGCTCATCTCTGAAAAGAGCCCACTCGAGAGGAAAGCTGAGAGTATAAAATGACCCTCTCGAGGAAAGCTGAGAGTATAAAATAGGCCACTCGAGGAAAGCTGAGAGTATAAAATGATACTCGAGGGAAAGCTGAGAGTATAAAATAGGCCACTCTCGAGGCTGAGTATAAAAGGCCTCGAGGCTCGAGAGAGTTTAAAATAGGCCTCTCGAGGAAAGCTGAGAGTTTAAAATAGGCCCACCCAACAATCAACCTTGTTACAATCGGTAGCTATGTGGAATTGTTAAAGTAAGCAGGGTTTCTAAGTTATAATAATCTGAATAACTAATGAAAAGAACATACATTACACAACAGAAATAATTAATCTATCACCCATTATTATTAGTCAGCTATTATATTATGATTGGAATGTCAATCCATATGCATCAAACTAAACTCTTATAATAGTTTGAAGAAATCATTTTTATTTTGGCTCTTAAAAGTGCACTGTTTTCTGAAAGTAAATAACCATGTTGGCCTCATGGCCATTTTCTTTACTTGCTGAGTAAATTTTAGAGATTTTCACATTCTCAAAGGGTCCAACAGTGTAATGATACTAACTAAAACACAATTTGAAGTGAAGTTTATCTCAGTCTTTTTGGGTCTTGATAAAGGTTTGAGTGGGAAAAAGACTCAAAGAAACACGAAAGAAAACAAAAGATTGTTATGCTGCAAATTCCAGTCAATCTCAACGATGCAACAACAGTGCACAAATTGCAGGGTGTCACCAAGAAACACTTGATCGTTTACAACTGGTCATACACTCAAGGTTGATTTACACAGTTCTTTCCAGAGTCCGAACTCGTAATGGGTTATTTTTAAATAAACCCCTGGCATATAAACAGGACTCATTTAAGTTGTCACCATCATTATTGCGATTTCAACAGAGAATATCCCAGAAGATTCCAGAACGTGCAAAATGCTGAAATTAAATTATAAATGAAATAATATAAAAACTGTGTCAGAATCAAGGAGTTTTATTTCAGTCAATCAATTAATTCAATATCAGAAGACAATATCAGAAGACAATATCAGAAGACAAAGCAATATCAATCATGGGAATTCCATTTTCATAAGGTCTCGTATTCATCCTCAGACATGGCATCCAATACAGTCCATCCTTTATCTGCTTCACCAAAGATAGTTTCCAAAATGGTATCTCGAAATTCGTTGTTACACAATTGCTCCTTAGTGTCACACTTGTCATAAAATCTCTTGATAAAGGTGATACAATCTTCATTAAGAAGATATGTACTCATTGAAGGGACACTTGGTGCTGTTGCACTACCCCTGTTCACAAATGTAGGGGTCGCGAACTGGTAACCTCTGCAATTGTCACTATTAACAACATGATTCAGCACCTTCACTAAGTCATCCACTGCAGACACAAACGACTTCTCCTCATCTTCAACTGACATCACCATGACATCAGTAGGATATAGCTTTCCTGTCATTGACGGAGTTTGAGCAAGACTGTTGGAACCATCACTATTTCGAGCTTGTGTCAAAACAAAATATGACCAGCCGCTTTTGAGCATCATCTTCATCTAAAGCTCGAACAATGGACCCATAAAAGAAGGAGAGATACCATCTGGTTTAAATGCAAATGCTAAACAAACATTAGGAACTCCTACTTCTTTGTATCTAATTTGTTGATCTTTTGATGATTTGTGAGCTTTCAGGGGACTTCTGTTTGCATTAAACGTTTTGGAGGAGTAGACCTTAGCTGGAGACGCTTGTTTTGCTTGGAGAAGCAGGCGGTGTTTTCTTTGGAGTGTTAGTCATGGTAACATATTACTGTTTCAACATTATTCAAATTTATGAGAAGATCATTAGAACACAATTTCATGACAGAATGCTATTATTACAGAAACATGACAAGTTAGCGTTCTCAATTTTGTATGCACGATTAATTTTGACACACAATTACACTATACCATATGTCAATCAATTTAGACTTCTCAATATCATATTCTCCTCAAATTCACAAGATTCTTGTACTGACATGACAGCTTGTGCTTGATAACAGCAAAGGATCACTTGTATCCAGCGCTGAAGCATGATGACAGCTAGGGAAAACACAGTGCAAAAATCAAAAAGTAATTCTCAACTCTAACTCAGATGATAACTTATAGGGACACAATGTGACTGAACTGAGCTCTGAAGCATGATGAAAGCTAGGAAACCACCGTTAAAATCATTAAACAGTTCTCAACGCTGACATGAATGATAACTTATAGGGAAACAATTTGTCTGAACTGAGCTATGAAGCATGACAGCTAGAAACCACCGCATAATCATGTTCATGATCGCTATGAGGAAATTCTGAGCTATGAATGATGACAGCTAGGGAAACCACCGTACATAATCATGTTCATGATCGCTATGAGGAAATTTGAATAAATTTCTGCAATGATTGATATCGATGATACCTTATAGGGAAACGATTGACAAAGGTAAGAAATACATTTCTCTGTCAGTAATTATCTTGTACTCATTTCTTCTCATAATTTTTTCTCAGTTTGCTCAAAATGTTACATCCATACCAAATATTCAATTCAAATCAGAAAACAACAACATTATTTTACAGCAGATTTGAACAACAAAGAAGAGCGATTCAGCATGATCATGTCATCATATGGGCTCAAAATGTAAAAATGATGATCATACAAAAATACTAAAAGAATGGAATACTCACATTACAGCTACAACAGAAAGAGATAATACACGGTTTGCATCCTTTTGTACACCAGGTGAAGTTTGCTTTAATATCAACATGGTGTCCTACATATCTTAATTGGGTGGAAAGTTCCATATGGCATCCTTTAATAAAGTAGCACACAAGAAGGAATTTTTGGTTCATGATGGTGATGTGTCGATTATACAACCACACAAACACACAAATTGTAAGAAAACTAATTTATTATTTCATTTATACACTCATAAAGATAAAATGTGTCAAGTAAAGATGTTCGATTCATAACACCATTGCATCGCTGCCATGCATTTGTTTTGAATCTAGTCTCAGGGTACAAGATTCCACATAAAACTCTTTGAATGATGCAAGCCACCTAAAACAATAACCAATTCGATACCATGAATTGATGTCGCAGTTTGTTCGATATGAGAATGAAACACCGTGAGTCATCATTAGGTCGTCAATGGGATCCAACACAGAAATGGTCATATGACCGCAATCGAATTGGTGCTTTGGATTTGTCTCATATGTCGATTTTTTCCACCAGGGTTGTTGAATTGAGGATACTTAAATTTGAACATCATTGGTTTGTTTCCCACAGTTAGCACCAATACATTAGATCCCAAAATTTGAGAATTGTCTGCTCCTCCCAAGCATGTCCTATGCGCACTTGAGGTCTGGCAGAAAGCACATTTTTGATATACTGAATATTGGAGTTGTCTCTATGCTGACCAATATGACTTCGAAATGCTCCGTAAAAAAGGACTTGGCAATGAGTGGGTGGACTTCTCTGACACTTCGGTGAGATATGGCCAACAAGCTCTCCAGCAAATAAGCCCAGCTAAAAATGTAGATGACTTCATCGGTCCGTGCCTGTCAGGATGCCTGCCATAGGATGTGTAATTTGGTAATTTGACAACCCATTTTCCTTCACCCTCCCATCAGTCCCACAATATTGGTATAAAGATCCATTTATGACTCCTCTGATCTTCTTTTTGGCTGATGAGATTTCATATCACTGTTCAAAACGGAATATTTTGGGTTGTAAATTATTATATCATCAAGATAATTGCTCTCAGATATTCTCAATATCAAAGATTCCTTGGAATCATTCGACTTTGGTATTAGATTGGAATCAATGTCTTCCAGGACTTTTTCTAATGCAAGAATATCAATCGAATCCATCAAATGTACATTGCAACTCCACAAACCTACATGACATTGCTCACATTTCAAACAGCCATTGAACCTCCCTTGCAGTAATTCTCCAAATGCATGAAATCCCTCTTCACCGTCAACTTCTAAGTCATCCATGATAAATGCATTGACATCGTCCACTGTGGCCCATGTACGCCTAAAATGTTCATTGTTGCTTAGGAAAGAATTTTCCAGTCTTGATATTCTTTCAACGAATTTCAGTGGCATACGTAGAAAAGCTTGGCTCAATAATAATTTGAATCCCTGGAAGTCGAATATGTTGTAAATGATCGCCCATACTTTTGATCATGATTGTAACATGATGCATCAACATAAATCAAAGTGGACCCAGAACATGCTGTACAAACTAAAAGAAAAACAAATGTTCGTTTCATGTTAATGCTCTACAAACACAAATAACCCACCACACTACATACCATCATCATCACTAATCACAGCCATAATTGCAACATCGTCATCAACTGCCTCATTATTTCCACGAAGGCATGTTGGGGAGGATTCATTATTTCCCATGTTCTGATGATGATGAATTGTTCACATCGAATCGGCAAGCATATCTGACAAATGACTTTCAGAAGATTGACTCCTGCATCATCTTCAGATTCAATAGACGACTCAAAAAATTGGCAAACTCATTGCTGCGTGACTTTTTCTAAGTAATTCGTCTTCTGACTCAGAACTTGATTCCTCACGAAATATCTCTTCGTCAAATTTTGAATTCAGATTGCTTCCGCAGTCTTCCCCACTGTCTTCCTTCGAATCAAATGGATTCTCATCATAAGTCGAAAATTGCCCGATCATTTTTGTTGCAAGTGCTTTCCTGTAAAATTGCTTCTCACAATTGGGAAAGAAAAATCCACCAACTGTCATCCCAAAACCAGTGACCGACACATTATTACTAAAATCAGGATGATGGCAACCCAACACTTTCAAACAAACATAATCAATTTTGTCCAACCCAAACGTATTGTCCAAAAGATGAAGCATATAAACTACAGCAGGGGACAAGTCAAATTCTTATCATACCCTTGAATCTTGTACTGAATTTGTTTCAACGATGGCGGAGTAAACATCTGAAAATGATGGTAATTTTGGACATCATTCGCTTTTGGACACTTCCAGTAGAATGCTATGTTTCATGGAATTGGAAGAAAGTGGATAAATTGCAAAATACTTGGACAATTTGTTCAAACACAATGTCACGGCAGCAGCATTATCAGTGTTCCAAGGAACATAGATGTCAGGATCCACTTGTATAACAAGCGTGTTGTGAGTTCATAGAACAATGCATTACTCCTTCAACAATGCGATAAAAGTCAAAGTCCCCCATGTATATCTTCTTGTTCATAAGCATGTTCAGGAGATCACATTCGAAGAAATTTTTCATTTCTGGAAATTGAAGATGTCGATTTGCATTTGCTTCTATGGGATCAAGCTCAATCTAACAAATGAGAAATGCAATAAGATCAATTCACAGGTTGTGACGACACGATATAACTAATAAAAAATTATCACTTACCTGGTGCATTTGATAATTGGAGTAAGCAAGAAGCCCCTTGAGCTCTTGAATGAACGCTCGCTTCCCGGTGACATATTTCGCATGGCCTCCACGGCAAAATGCATCTTCATTGTCACCACACATGATCTTTGATTCTTTGGCAGTGATGACTTGAACATGTTTAAATTGGGCTTCCAAAATCCAAACCCGAGCCTCGTCAAATTTGGCTGAGGTAGGCAAAGTGCCCATGTAACTTGAATTCACATACCACATCCCTATAAACAAGCAGTGGCCAGAAACTGAAACAGTGTTAATAAATGATGTGTTAATTTATCACGGTAACATGACTACGATGCTCACCCTGAATGGATTCGCTAGATGACTCTGCAATCTTCCTCGACGCCTCAAGCGGTTCTGAAGTCATCGAATCTTTAGAAATAAACATAAAGGCTCTGGTCTTCCAAAACAATGCTTCACTTACGGTGTTTCCATGTGCTGAATAAGTGGAAACAGGTTTCTTAAGCTTTTCGTCTTGGTTTTGGCTGTCTGCAGTATCAGGGTTTTCCTCTTCTGATTATCGGCGCATAAACAACTGAAAGCACAGCCAAACACTTTATTAGAAAATACCAAAAGAAGATGCATATAACAGAATTTTGGAAACAAATAACTTACCTTCTGAGGTGCAAAAGAGGATTCCATTTCATCTCTAAATCCTTGAAAAACAGATTCTCATCATACTCTTCCGCAAATCCAAACCATCAACAGAACTCCTGAGAGTTGCAACCTTGGTAGTCACCAACTTAAAAATACATCCCACAATACCCAGCAAATTGCATTTCTAAACGCTGGCACATCCACAATCATGGCGGCACTCAACCTCTCCTCCAAACCAAGAAATGGATTGAAGCGAGGCACACTCATCCTCCGGTAACATTTGTGGAGCAATAGCGCAACCCCAAAACAGTAAGAGAATAATCATTTGTCTTCCAATTGTCTCTTGGCAAAGAAATCAAGAAATCCTCGTCCTTCATTGGGAACAACTCAGAGAGCTTCGCTTCTCACTGAAAGGATCAAGATTTGCAACAGTCCTAGTCTTTAATGCACTAATCACAGCGTTGGTTGTGTCTTCAACTGAAAGCAAATCCATGAAAATATCACCAAGGGCAGCCCAAGGAAACTTCGAGGGATGCCTTTCCTTTCAGACACATAACCAGTCAGCATCGGTTCAACTGACTCAACAGCAGCAGCTAATCCATAATCGCATTGAAAAGACAAAGAGAAAAGGCCCAGAACTCGTAGCAACTACTGCCAAAGCACTGAATTGGCCCCCGGTCCTATTCCCAACTGGACACCATTTATCGACTTCCTCCTTCCATACAGTCCCGTAATCAGTAACACTCTTTGTATTGTCTGTTTCCCACTCCAACACTACTGGGACGATGACTCGATCATGGTCGTTACCAAAAGTCTTCCAAGCTGATAAAGCAAGAGCTTCAATGCATCCGTTGCTAAACCTTTTCTTTCTGCCGAGCTGCTGTCCCTCCAAAAATTGAATAAAGAACTTCGGGGTAGAACGAAGCATCGAAACTTTTCCCATCGGGAGTTGGAATGTCGATCCTGATCATTTCTTTGCATCTTCTGGAAACTCTTCAGACCTCACCGACAATGTCGAATTTTGTTCTGCAACTTCGATGGAGTCATCGGAAAAGGTGAACAAGCTAACGCCTTCAATGAATGATTGATTTCGACAAAACACCCTTAATCTCCGTTAACTGATTGACTACCGCCCGAGAACAGCCACTAACAGAAGAGATATTGCTCATTTCCGTAGATCGCTAGATTTGTTTATGTTTATGTTGATCGATCGCGGATCCTTATCAGCATCAGTCTCAACACTGATTGGACAAAACGAAGTCCACACAGATAGCATAGTCCTTAGCATCTGGAATGAGGATTAAAAATGAAGTCAGTAACAAAACGATTAAAAAATACAGTATGAAACAGAAACACAATACAACAAATGGTAAACTTACACCCATTTCTTGAAGAGTCAAAGGAGTAACAACACTGTTCTGTGGAATCTAAAATTAATTTTGACAATATAAGAACCGAAACCACAAACAAGAGTAAACAAATGACAAAATGCTTACCTCAGACATTTCTGTCACGTGTCACCTTTTGCAGCATCAGAACTTTCTTCGTCGTTGGAATTTGGATTCATGTTTGACTGGAATGATAATTTGACAATAATGACGATGAGATGTAAGCAAGACCAAATACTGCCACATAGAGAAACCACCAGAAGCAATGAACACCAAAATAACACTGTCACTAATAATTGTGACCTCTCCAACAAGGCACAACAGGTAATACTTCTAACCTAAATCAAAATATGGTGAAATCAAAATTAATTAGTAAATTCATTATAAAAATATAAAAAGAAACCTTCGTCAAAGCAGAGCTACAAAAATACATACCCAAAAGAATACCAAACCTCATAATTTGAAAAGAGTCCACTGTGTAACAATCAGCCTTCCCTAAAAAAGCAACCATCCAACAATCCAAACACAAAAATCACTCCTACAAACAGCCACCTCTCTAATTTCAACACTGACTGTTTATTGTTCAAATAATGCATCAATCACTCACAACCACCAAAATGCCACAAAAGGTTGCACAACGCCAACACACAAAACCCAACTGACATCCACCTCTGTAATCACCCAACTTAAAAAGATGGATCAGTAGGTACCAAAATCCACTTATTGACTAAATCTGTCATACAAAAATAACAGAGCGTCAGTACTATAAATAGTACATTCATAATAAAAGAACCATGTCACGACAGCTACAAAAAACATACCATGCGAGAATCAGGAACCCAATAATTCAAAATGAGTCAACTGTACAACAACCAGCTTCCCTAAACCCACTAACTGTGTATTGTTCAAATTGTGCATCCTACCACCAAAATCCCACAAAACATTACACAACGCCAAAACACCACACCCAACTGACATCCAGCCATCCTATCACCCAACTCAATGAAAACAGAAAATCTCCACAATAACTGCTGAACATCTGACAGAATCTAACGACAAATCAAAAGATACCAAAATCTCCTTCTCAACTGACTATTGTATTAAAACAAATAAAAGAAAGTCAGAATTATAAAACAAAACCGAGACAGCACAAAATAAATATGAAAAAGCAATATAAAACTTACCAGCAAATGAGTTTCCAAAGATGCAGTCACCCACAAATACCAATTAAAGCAATCCCTTGGTGATTACAGCAATCGCTTGATGTAACACACCTCTGTGTCTTCTACTTTAACTGGAACTGTCAAATACAAAAACGGAACGTCAGAACTGACATAACTACACCACAACAACAAAATCAAAGAAAGTCAACACCAAACCAGAAGCAACAAACAGCAGACCACCAACACCGACAGTACATACCTAGTTGTCTGTTTGCTCAACTGTAACGTGTGAAAAATAAAACAAAAGAACAATGTCAGAATTAAAAAATCTACACTGCAGAGCAAAGTCAACACCAAGCCACACACCGTCACAACCCCACATCAGCACCGCTGCCAAATACTACAAACAAAGCAAGCAAGTACTCAAGAACCATACCAAACCAGATTTGAACACGACGACGACAAGATGCAACAAAAAAAGCACAAAGACGTCGTCGCCACGCTAAAACATGTTGCACGACGAAGCTATCACCGTAGCAATCCCACGTTAAAGCCACTGCAAAACACTAGCAACAAAGTAAACAGCCAATCTAAAACGATACCACACCAGCGATGCACACAACGACAACACCATGCAACAAAATGGAGCACAAGGCGGCGACGCCGTGCTACAACTTGCTGCACGACGACGCCATCACACCACACAACCAAATATCCCAACCTCCCAGTGATGACACATCACTAGCTCGTCGATACCATAGCAAACCAAAGCCAACACAACCAAAAAAAGACAAAAGGGAACGAACCCAACAAAACCAAACACTCACCTAACTATTGTGCAATGAAAAGTGATCGACTGTTGCATCTTCCCTTGCAAAAACTATCCTCTAAACACTAAAATACTGTTAAAAACATCTAGAGATTTTCACCAGCAGCTCGCAGTGTTAAATTACCATGTAACTTTAAATAACTGCACAGGATTCCCCGAACACACATGTCAAAAATCGAAGACATTTCACACAGGCAATTTGTTATATTGCCTGATTTATCAAAGCATTCCCGCTTCATTTATCACAAAATTGCATAACAATCAACAAGAACAAAATCGATCGTTTCACGGTACTCAACCTTCTTCTAATTCAAAACACATACGCAGTTCACCGAAAACCTTCTGCATCATAATGACCGGTACACTATAACGTCATAACTTTCATTATCATGCAGCATCCAAAATCTGACGTCAGAACGAACGGAATCGAACATGTCACGGTACTCAACCTTCTTCCACTATAACACATACGTACTTCACCCAAAAACCTTCTCCGATCAAAATGACGGTATTGTACCTTATAATAACATAGGAACTTCAAAAGACTACAACATAAAAACTAAACTTCCAGCAAAAATAGCTTCTACTGCCAAAAAATCTTGCAGCGTCTGCTGGTAATCTTCTGTTACTTCCGTACAGTTTCCATGACCCTCCCCACACCGATGTCGCTTTATGCTGGTCAATAATGAGAGTGAATAAATTAATTACGTCACCTAAAAGTAAATTAATTAAGAAAGAAAAATAGGAGTATGGGACAGCACTACCAGCATAAAGCTCCGCTCCTTATAGTCCAAAACTGGGGCCACCACTATTTTTTCTCAACCGAACCGCCATCACGTGATCACCATGAACACGGCACCTCCTCCCCCAAATACATTGCCGTTGCCGCCGGGCCAGCCCGTTTTCGTCCAGACTGCTTACGGTCCGGCCATCTACAACCCCGTCGACAGCTCTTTGCACCTTGCCGGAGTGCCCGGCGCCGTTATTTATCCACAAACGGCGCTGCAGCAGCAGAACTATCCCATGGCATCGCCGCCGCATTCGCCCCTGCCGCCTCCTCTGTTGATCTCTCGACGCCTCGTCTCGCCGCGGATCCAAGTAGCCCTGTTGCACCGGGCCGTCCTATCGCCGCTGCCACGACAGCCCATCCATTGCCGTCCATTGCGTCTGCCCCTGCCATCGTAGAGATGTCTTCCTACAGGCCATCCGACGATATGGCAGCGGCGCTCGAAGCTCTGTCACAAAGGAAATGGAAGATGGGGACAAAACTTCGTCTCCAGCAACTCCTTGCCATCGGCACCCTCCACGAAGATCATCGTTGTAACGGATTTGTCTTGAACGTCGACGTGACTGGAGGAGGTAAGTCTCATGCCATGAGGATGAGCATTGCCTACGAGGGTGGCATCAGGATCATCTGCATTCCCCTGCTCGCTCTCACAGCTTCCGTGCAGTCGAAGATGGAAGATTTTGACGAGCAATACGGACCTGTCCTTGTTGTCCATTTGGACGAGCATTGCGCTGGGGATACTGCCCGCAAGTCCGTCATCGATCTCCTACAGCGAGTGAAAAGAGACACCAATCGAACCATAATCATATTGACCTCTCCACAATACATCGCAGACAATAGTGATCTTCGACATTGTCTCATCTCTTGCCGTGATCGAGGCACCCTTCGCACATTCCAATTCGACGAGGTTCATTTGTTTTGTCTGCAGGGTGTTGGATTTTGTGAATGCATTATGAACCTAGGTAGATTCCTCAAGAAACTGTTCAAGAGTCCACTTCGTCCATATATAATGGCTTGCACTGCCACTTGGTCCGTCGAGTGCAAAGACATCTTCATGCAAATCACCGGAATAGAAATAAAGAGAGAGAACATTGTGTGGGCTCCCATCCAATCCTTCTGTCAACGAAACATACTCTTAAAATTACAATTCAGTGAAGAGCCGATTCGGTACGTGCCTGCATTGATTGTGAACCACGTACAATCACAATTAAGAGAGAAGGAAGCGAATCGAGCTTCACGGATTGGGTCGTTTGTGGTACTGTGCAGCTCGAAAGTCGAGTGCCACAAGATATACCAATCAACCGAGCTTGCAATGGATGCTGCTGAGATTGATTTGGATGTTGTTGAAATTCATGGGGACCTTAACAAAGTGACCTGTTGTATTCCATTTTATTGGGATCCGTTGTCCTCTCTATCGTTGCGTCGTTCTCCATTTCGAACAATGTGTCGTGCTCAACCTCGAAGTCTGAGTCGTCTTCCTCCTCAAAATATGATTCAGGGATGTCACCGACCCGACGCATCGGCGGCGTGAACTCGGAAGAACGCAGCGATGATATGGAATCGGAAGGAGGACAAGATGGCGAATCAGCGAACTTCTGGCGCTTTTGTGGTGATTGATATCGCGTGGCGTGGGAAAGAGTGCCATCGTTGGTGTTTTCGAGGACACGAAGAGTAGAAGAAACGGCTGGCTCGTCAAGGTGGCGAGCGGCATCATCAATAGGACGACCACAGGTGAGTAGGGAGTCATCAACCCCTGGAAGTGGATTGCATACATCATGTGAGTCCACGCCGCCAGCGCGGTGAAACAACGAGCGCGGAGGCAGCGGGGAGACGTCGTCGTTGCGAGGAGGGTGTACGCCTGAGGAAACGGCGTGTTTGGTTGCCGTTTGCGTGTTTGGTGTGGGAGAAGGTGAAGGAGGGTCGGTGACCGTCATGATGTTTTGCTGCGTTTTGCGGTCTAAAAAGAATTATCTGAAATTTAGTGGTGGCCCCAGTTTTGGACAAGATGGCCCTGAGCTCTTGGGATGCACAGCTTGGACTTACTCCTACTTCTCTTCTCTAATTATTTTATTGTTCTCCGTGACATAATTGATGTCTGAAATAATACGGTGGGTAGGTAGCAACAGACATCTATGTAAATGCTATTACGTACTCATCATACATCTATCCTATAGCATCCCAGGAGATCAGGCCTGTGTGACCCTCCCCATTCCCAATGCATGGCACACGCACGCCGAATCTTCATCACTGACCATTTCACTTCACCACACCAACTTAATGCACCACTGTTAATTTCATCTCACCGCACCACACGCATCACCTCACCGCACCACGCATAATCCCCACTGATAGCCATCCACCACCATATCAAAGACACTCATCGAGCTCACATCCCACACACTAATAGATCTGTCTGGTCATTCGCTCACCCCACCCCCCCACCCCCCGTCTGAAAACCTATTCACCATGCCACGTCCATTTCCCGGATCTGCTCGTCAGCGTCTCGCAGCCGAACTTACCGTTGAGGACAGTCTTGCTACGGAGGCGCGTCTTGCGACTGAGGCCTCACCAACCCCACCTACTTCCCCACCTGGTAACTGACAGTGCTTTTTACATGATGCGTCTTTAACTCGTGTGTTGCCCATCTGTTGATTGCATCGTATGATGTGCGGTGGCGGTGTGACCGTGAACGCATGTTTGACATGTTATGTCTGTCATTTGTCTGATCACGTTGGTTTCCCACCATCACCCGCATAATATGCAGTTATTGCATGACTGAAACCACATATTATGCACGGATAGATTCCCTGCATATCGTATGGTGACTAGTGTCCGTTTTATCACCGTGTTATATACGGTAATAACCTGTGTGACGTCGGATATACGGTGATGACCTGTGTGACACCGTTTTTTCGTTGAACAATTCCCCGCATATCATACGGTGACATGTGTTCGCTGCAACACCGTCATATATACGATGATGATCTGTTTGATACAGCATCTTATACGTGGACTCACCTACCATTGCTAACATCATACATGTTTAGGCCCCCCACCCAAGAAAGCCAAGGTTACGTCATTGAAAAACGACAATGTTTGTGCCACCAGATCCTCCTCCAAGAAAAAGGACGATCCAACCGAATCTGTACTCGCAAATGCCGCGGTTCAAGCGAGGGCTTCCACGCGTAAGGCATCAAAAAAGTCAACCCTACCCGCAAATGACGCTGTTCAAGCTGGGGCTTCAACACAGAAGACGTCACCCAAAAAGGCATCTGTTTGTAAGACAAGGGCCGCCTCGAATCAAAGGGATGATCCCATTCCCGCCAAGGTAATTACTGAGTCATCGAAGGGACAGAAGAAGGACTCTGTTAACAAGAAGAAGGCATTGAAGCAAAAGGACGTCGATCAAGAGGATGATCCTATCCCGGCCAAGGCGGTGACCGCCAAAGCCAAGGGTCAGAAGAAGAAATCTGCTACAAAGACAAAAGCAGCCGCCTCCAAGCAGAAGAAGGGGACAGACAAGCAACAGGTGGATCCCCTCTCTCAGTTGAAGTCGCCTCCCGAAGACACCCAAGACATCCCCCAGAAGCCCACGAAGTCTCATACCTCCTCAGACAGTGAAGACTTTGATACTGACGAGGAAGAAAGTCGGACCGAATTCACCCCAACTGAACTGGACTGCCATTACAGTAAACTGGATGTAGTGAAATGTCATGATCGCAAAGACAATAGAAGTCCCATTGTCCGATTGTGTAAGTACTCTTGTCTGTTTGTTAGATATATTTATTTTCCTCTAACACTCATGACCTTTATATAGTTTTTTTACATTACAGCGGCATTACCCCCTATCTACGGCTGGGTATGTGCCTGCCTTCAAATGCACGCCGGGGAGGCTATTTCCCGTTGCTTGAGCTATGGCTCGCAATCGAGGCCATTCTTGTGTGGACATGTGTACCCACGTCAACTCGCAAGGTACGAACAAGCCTGGCACCTAAACGCTAAGCTTTACCTCAGGCACCATACGCACGCGTCTGTTTCGCATAACCACAACAGTGTCCTGTCGGTAATTTTGAGCACCTTCCCTACTCCGGAATGGGACAACAAGAAGATGCTAATCACCAAGACACAAAAATTTCAAGACAAGTTTTTCATCCAGGCGATGGCGACCTCATTTGTGCTTTGCAGCATGATGCCGTCTGCCGAACGCCAGAAGCCACCCACCGACCCCGAGGAACTTTTGAAATTCCAAGCTCAATCACTGATCCATGATGAGAAATGTGATTTGGCCGCAGACTGCATCTTCCGTATCTGTGAAGATCTTTCCAAGAGACTCACCAAAATGAGGCATGATAGCCATATCTATGATCACGAGGGTCTCCCTGTTCATAAAGGACATTATTTGCATTATGTTCGTTCAATGAGTGAAATCAAGGCCAAGGGTGGGAAGAGCGGTGGAGTCGTAGTTAGTTGGCCTGCGTTGCTCGAAGGGAAGCGTCCTTGTATGTTTCTGCCCCATTTTTGCTTCTTCAAGAATTTGTTCACTTTACTCCTCACTTGTCTAACCAGGCCAACGAGATGTTGTCACATGTCGTGGATGACAATAACAATGTCATCTACAATGACAATCCAGACAGCATTTGTATCCAAGTAACACCAAGTGGTCTTTTTTCTCGGAACGGAGAAAAAATACTCCGTCCGACACGCAGAGAAGACTCTGAGAATCCACGACTACCTGGCTTTGGTGAAACCAAGTGACACCAAGTGAAACCGAGTGAAACCGAGTGACGCCAAAGTGAAACCAAGTGACACCGAGTGACACCAAGTGACACCGAGTGACACCAAGTGAAACCGAGTGACACCAAGTGAAACCGAGTGACGTAACACCGAGTCCAAGTGACACCAAGTAAAACAAAAGACTTGAAAAAAGAACAGTGTAATGGTTATCTAAATAAGTCAAATTTAGACGAAACGTGTGACACCAAGTGAAACCGAGTGACACCAAGTGACACAAAGTGACACCACGTAAAACCGAGTGACAACACAGGAAACCGAGTGAAACCGAGTGACACCGAGTGACGTGACAACGAGTCCAAGTGACACCACGTGAAACCGAGTGACACCAAGTGAAACCGAGTGACACCAAGTGAAACCGAGTGACACCAAGTGAAACCGAGTGACACCAAGTGAAACCAAGTGACACCAAGTGAAACCAAGTCACTCGGTTACGCAAACAAGTAAGGCCAAGTCGGAGAAACGGACTAATTTTGAAATTTTCCTTATCCCGAAGTACCCGAATGTGACACCGGGTCACACCGAGTCCTTGGTTTTCCAGGAAGTTGCAGGCTTCTTACGGTATGGAGGCCATAGGCGCAATGTGAAAACAACAGAAATTGCGCCCATAACGTTGTTTGGAATGTTTATTTTCTCACGATCAAGTTATTTTCTCACGATCAAGTAATATTCTCAAGATGACACGTGTGACACCAAGTGAAACCAAGTGACACCAAGTGACACAAAGTGACACCACGTAAAACCGAGTGACATCACGTGAAACCGAGTGAAACCGAGTGACACCGAGTGACGTGACAACGAGTCCAAGTGACACCACGTGAAACCGAGTGACACCAAGTGAAACCGAGTGACACCAAGTGAAACCGAGTGACACCAAGTGAAACCGAGTGACACCAAGTGAAACCGAAGTGACACCAAGTGAAACCAAGTGACACCAAGTGAAACCAAGTCACTCGGTTACGCGAACAAGTAAGGCCAAGTCGGAGAAACGGACTAATTTTGAAATTTTCCTTATCCCGAAGTACCCGAATGTGACACCGGGTCACACCGAGTCCTTGGTTTTCCAGGAAGTTGCAGGCTTCTTACGGTATGGAGGCCATGGGGGCAATGTGAAAACAACAGAAATTGCGCCCATAACGTTGTTTTGAACGTTTATTTTCTCACGATCAAGTTATTTTCTCACGATCAAGTAATATTCTCAAGATGACGTATTTTTCACAACAGCATACAAAATAACACATAACCTTTTTGTTATTTCCCCACAAAAGGAACAGCAATGAGGAAAATAGGTCAATGATTTACGTGGAAGCATGGCAGAGGATTGACTGTAAAAATTAACTCACCTCCACGTGGAGGTGTACTGAAATCCAATCTACCAGGCTTCTGCACATGGAAGGCTGCAGTGGGACAAAATTCGCTCTGTAAAAACAGTGGTAGTTCTCCAAAAATAAAGCAAATCTGACCAAACGAAGCGGCAGGAGGGTCGCGGGTGATGTTGCGGCAAGGTTGATTATGGCGGACCTCTTGTTGCAAAGGTACTTGTGACGGATGAGCTGATGCGGTGAAGGCGGAGGAAATTGACATGGTAAGGAAAATTAGTGACGCGAGCAGTGAATGCAAGTTGGGTGGCAGAACGTGTCAGAAAAAAATAGCGAGAAAGCTAAAAGGAAAATTGGGAAACTGACGGCTTTTTGGTGAGTCGAATGAAAATTGAAGTTTGGGCGTCAAAATAATTACAGTAACAGTTTTTAAAAACGCTGGCTAAATCCGGAATCTGGCCAAGGCATATTTGGGCGTTTGACCAAAAAAACGAATTACGGTAGTCACCCAATATCATAAAAATGTTTTATGATATTTCTGCTATCGTAATACGTAATACGGTACCAGTCTAAAATTATTATGAAGTGCAATTACTATTCTGAACCACAAATCCAATTTTGTACTTATTCCTTCGTACTTTGGACCAGTTTCTACATGACGATCGATTTTTCGCTGACATTTTGTTCTACATAAAATACATACCAAGATCTATGACGTACTATTTGAATCACAAATTATGAAACTCGATGATCATATGGTCGTTGTGTTGGGAACTTCTGATGGGTTGACGGACCTCGCGACTTGGACTTAAGCTCTTGAGAGCACGTAGAAGGATTCTGCTGTGTCATCTGGTCGTTGGATCCTAATCTAACGGACACAACAACGTGCCAAAGTTGGGCAATTTCTCTGACATTTTTGTGTCTCATAATAGTTTTAGACTGGTATCGTACAATACATGTAAAAGTAACTACCATACCGCGTGATACCAAAGTACGATACAATACGTATGTCTCACAAATACGATAGAGTATAATGTTATGAATCCAACAAGCAAGGCCTGTCCATATTTGTTTTCTCTTGTTGCTGTAATTTTAGAGTATCAAGTGTTTTGGCAATCAGCAATGGTATGATACCACAGTTCAATTCACATCATAGTTCCCATCTAACTAATATACTATACCACCAGCCTCATCTACACAGCACAAATTTTTTTTGCAGTTCTTATAGATGCAGAGATTGTTGTCACTTCACTATGACATACTTCTACACAATGGCGACTACAAGAAAGATTTTTTGTCGTGTATATGTGGCCACAGGCAGCAGACATAGAGGCTGAAACATAGATGAGATTAAAGGATTGGACACAAAAACCACCAACATAACACAAAGATGAGTTCTACAAAGTCCTTTTATACAGAGAATCTTGTCGCTATGACAGAGACAGGACCCCTGACATAACTAGAAATAGGGAGCAACTTTTTGGCTGTTGAAGTTATGAATTCATATCCCAACTATTTTCAAAAGTGTGAAGTACTTTCTCTTTATGTAGAATACAGTATGATTCTACTGCAACAAAACGGAGCAAGTTATTTCAGTCTGCCCCTACATATATCATACTGTGAATATGTGTACCTAATCTACATTATAGGTGACAGGTATCAGTGGATAAAACACTGGAATACAGTTCCAGAAACTAGAGCTTGCACTATTTGCTGCTAGACAATAGATTTTTTGATTGCGAATGTATGTATTAGTAGCCATTTGTAGACCACCCTGTCTATTGACCCCACCTCACAGTCCGTAGATCCCCTTTAAAGGCAATAGACTCCACTGTATTTTACAAAAAAACATTTGTAGACCCCCCAGTTATATGACTGACATGGGGGAGGGGGGTTATAGACTGTCACGGGGAGCCTATAGACTTTCATTGGAGGAGGGTCTACAGACTGTTACAGAGGGTCTATAGGCCCCCCATGACCATCTATTGACTGTCATGGGGGGGTCTATAGACTGTGTTTAAGGGTCTATAGACCAATAGACTCTTCTCTAAATACCTCTAGACTTGCCATATCATGAGATTAGTTAGAAAAGGTGTGAATCATGTACACAATAATATTATTATCTAATCTCATTCATGACTTGTGTGACTTTTGTAGTAATGTAAATATCTATGTCATTTTTAAATCTAAATTGATGATGTTAAAAAAGCTATCACTATCACAAGTATCTTTTATCGTCTAATTTCCCACCATTTAATTTTTAGCTGGGGGGTCTATAGACTGTGAGGTGGGGTTTATAGACTGCGGGTCTACAAACCGCTAATTGTTAGATGATCAAGACCATATAGCTTTATCTGACACCCCAACCATACAATCAGGATCATGGTGCGTATTTTAGAGAGTTGAAAGTGGTGAATGTGGATGTCGGCTTTTTCAGAGGCTTGTTTGCACCGCCTTCCCATGAAGAGCATCTATATAGTAACTAAGAAATCACATATGAACCTGTGTAATTGACAATTATTATTTTCTTCATAGTGGTAATGTAATATTTACTTGTGTTTGAAATCAACACAAGCTAATGTCTTTTTAATAGAAAAAAGAGGAATATGATCAATAACATCAGAATAAGGTACCTTGGAAGATGGTTGCAAGGTGGGCTGAGGAAGGGGAAGTTGCTGCAACAGAATTTGAGGATGCATTTGGTAGTGTAGAGTATTTTCTTGTGTGTTTGACGTGCATGGTGGTAGGGGGACAGTCTCAGAAAAATAATACATAAATAGCATCAAGGTTATTTTTTGGACATGGATTTTTTTGACTTACATACTAGTAGTTTTGCTAGACCTTGTCCGAGGGACGATTTGTGGAGGAGAAATCAATGAAAAAGAAAGGTACGTTATCTATAAAAAAAATATTACGAACGAAGTTAGACCTTCCTCGCGATAACAATATTACACGAACGATATTATTTTTACGTGTACCATAATAAAGGTAAATCCATCATAAAAACTTTTCATGATATTGTCCAGCGTATATCATCATCAGCTCCGCGATCAAGCTGATGCTTCTTCTAGCCAACTCTCACTCAGGAGAGCCATCGGTTCAGATCAATCCAACAATTGATCTTCTCCGCAGACTCAATCCTCCAAATTGAACTTTTTCCCAGCCGCCTTCCCCTCTATGCCACCTATAGCGACGAGCTAGGTTGGTGTGTAGTAGGTTATGGCTGGGTACACTTCGTATAACTCTTATACTCGTAACCCAGTTACCTCTCTAGGGACTTTGTTCCACTATCAGCTTACTTATCTACTTGCCATAGACTACATTGCTGTTAGTGACTCTCCCTAGATTGCCACCTACTCACCCTCTTCCTACACAGGTGAGCACCCATAAGCGAGGATCAAGGCACCGCCTGGTTATTCTATGACCTAAGCCGTTTTGCTGTAGTTTCTTCTATGTAGTAAATGGGTAGATACATGTTGTTGAAAGACTTTAATTATGAGAGTTACACTACTGAAACAGGTATTGCATGGTACACTAGGTAATCCATGCTCACCAAGCACAGGTGATCCTGTTAGAGATTGGAGGTGATTTAGGGCAGTTCCATGACTGCTCCTTTTCTCTCAACTGCCAACAGGAACTGTCCCATGAGAAGGTTTCTGAGAAAGAAATCCTCTCTTGGATATTTTGGCTAAGAAACACCTATAATGTACATGGGTGTTTCCCAAGAAAGAAATTGTCTTTTGAATATTGTTTCTCAGAAAGAATATCTTATGACTATTGTACTTCCTTTGTGTTACACAAAGGGAAGAGGGCCATTGGAGGTTCCACCTGGAACCTCTTAGGGTTTACCAGTTAAGGTAGATAACTGGCCTATGTCACTCGCCCCCACGATCGGAGAATTAGCGTGGCTCGCGGAAAAGTAAAACCTCGGTGAGGAAAAAATCCGATTTTGAGCCAGACTTGCAGAAAAACCCTTGTTTTTGCTGAGGTTGAAAATGTGCAAGCTGCCTGTGACGATTTGTACCTACATAATATTTTATGTAGTATATGAAGTGTAAGTTCTTGTATAGAGCAAGATTTGTCATGGCTTATGATAACGCTGGTTTGTTTGTACTCTCCTAAGTCAAACTGATATTCTGACTTACTTCCATGTGTAACCCTGATTGTCTTATTGTATACTGTCTGTGATAGTCCAATTATCACTGCTATACCGACTGAATATTTGTGCGGGGCAAAAGACCTTTGTTTAATAAAAAAATTGCTTTCCACGGACCATGTGACCATAAATTGATGAGGATAATTTTGGGTAGGTGTGGTGTTGCCAGGTGTCTCCTATTGATTTTGTCTGTGTGTGCAAAAGTGGAATGCCGAACAACAATTCCATCTTATGATTGCTACACTACATTTAGGCGATAGGCACTGCATAGTAGGTATGAGTGAATGGCATCTCAGTGTTTGTTTGGGTAAACATTGTGCCACTAGAAGCTGCTGACGAGACCATGATTGGTACAGCAGGCCTAACATCTCCATGATTTGGTTGATGTTGAACTCTAGATAGGAATTCACTTTTTGGGTTTTGATATTTGAAGACTCTGGTTGACTAACACTGGGAAGCCAAATGAAATGCATATGGTCCGAAGGTGTAGTGTTGAAACTGCACTTTAATTGTCACAATGTGTGTACAATGTGGATATTGAACCAGGTCTAGGTACAAAGTTGCTGATAGTACATATATTCTGTTATTTATCTTATGCATCCTTGAGAACTTGCCCTTCTATTTTCTCTGTCACCCCTATGTATCCATGGGAATAGTTGCCCCAAAGGGTCAGCTACCGGCAAGTGAACAATGTCAAGTCATACTTATTGTATTGACTATAATCACTGGAAGGTCCAGGCATCAACGTCTATGTCTTTTTGTACCACGAAGAGTACGGATTCATTGTTATGATATCCTTTTTTATTTTGTAGCAAGGATCCTCGGGGGAGGTCTGTACATGTATAACTCTTTTGTTGGTGGTAGTACCTATTTTTATATTTTTAAAGACAGTTGTTGACTTTAATCTTATGGTTTATGGAGCCATATTGTGACTTCACAGCGAGCATGAGAGAGAAGTGAACTTTCCATGATATGTTGACACCGTAATAGTTGTGATTCTCTTTGGATTTGTCTAAGCTAGTGAAGCGATACTACATTTCTGTGTATAGCTGCTTGTGTCGCATTTGTTTTGCATTGCATGCCAACAAGGTGCTACATGTCTCTCAGTAGAGATGTTCATGTTTGACTTATCATTTGTGTGAGATGGTATTCCTGTTTAACTAGGAATACTCACAATTCTATGTGCTGTGGTTTTACAAGAACAAAGGTTGTGAACCTTTTTTGTCCGTATGCTCATGTGATTATGAGGCTTATTTTATGGTTCATTGTGCAACATGTATGTGCACTACCTATGGTCATCCCGTTTTCTTTTAGCAAAAAGACCCACATGTTTCGGTGACTCTATGAGTCCTTACTTCTGGATACCATATATGTTCTCCATGGAGCATTCTGAAGGTAAACCGTCAGAAGTTCTCACCAGAGAATCAAGTACTAGTCATCAAGTCTCAGTGAGACCATTATCTAGTAAGACACAGTTCTGATGAATCCAATAATGTTTATCATGGTCAAGGATTCATTTTCTCGGCTTTTCTGTGTATTGTCTGCACTCAAAGTTCAGCAAGCTGTACTAGAATGCGAGCATGCCCAACCTGAGTTGGTGTTGCTCTAGACTTGTTGTGATACCAAATGTCTAACATTAATGTGTCTCTCTTTTGTGTACGGTGTACCTCCTCCTCTACAAATCCAGTTGTGAGTGAGGCAAGACAATCATATTGTCTTACCCAAGGTTCTCCCTTGTACTGGACCACCCAGTAGCATGTGAGTTCCCTGCATGGGCGAATATTTAGCGAGTTTTCATCTGGTTGTAAGCATGGTGCTTTTGCCGTGAGAAGACTTTGGGTCTGTTATTAAGCCCTTGTTGTCTTTGTGCAGGATGTTGTGTATTGGTTTGTCATGCAAACCTTTACTCGCTGCTTGATGAGTCCATCCTAACCTTGTTTAAGGTGGTCTCTCAAGCTAGCGATTGGAGAATATAATGTTACTCCAAATGAGTTCTATTGAGAACAGTATGGCCATTTGGCCATCATTGACTCCATTGAATGTGCTTGTGAGGCACATGGAAAACCCATGATTGTTATTGTTAGCTCTGAGTAGGTATTACCTTCTTCAGTTTTTCTAGGCACAAACCGGTTCTAGATGCGTCAATATCTAGTCTATGATTTGTTGACTTTTCATGAAGTCTTATGGTGTTTGCAGAGTTGAACATAGCAACATCTACAGTACTGTAAGGATTCTTTTGAGTTTAGACAGTTTTCCTAACTTTTTGTCCATTTTCACTTAGTTTAAGAATCACTTTTTGAATTACAGTAATTTATGTTTGTGTGGGTGTTCTGTTCTTGTACAGCCATTTCTGACGATGGCTGTCAATGAAACCCTCCAGTCGCCAAGGTAAATTGTCCTCGTTGTTTTTACTTGAATTTTTGGACGGGTTGTGCTCTGTCTTTATAGGCTGTAAACCTACCTCGTTCGAAAAATAGAGGTTCACAGGCATGTTCTTCCAGCACACCAAAACTTCATCAAACAGTTTCTCTTGTCATGAGAAACCTCAGTAACATGTATGAAATTGAGTTTTTAGTGTAAGTGGGTGTCTTTTTCTTCTTTTGTTTTGACACAACTTGGAAGGTCTGCTATGTTACTCAACCCCAGAGGGGTATTTCACAGGAGTGGTTAGCTCTGTGATTAGGAGTATTTTTGCTCAAAAAGAGCCCTGCACTTAAGTGGTTAGCTAAGTGCTTGATATGTTGTGTCCAGGTTTTGTTTCAACTCTGGTTCATAGATTTTTCAGACTTTGCATCAATTATCACTGGCAAGGTAAAATTGATCTTAACATTTTTATGTTGTTATTTGTTCGAAAATCTAGAACATTCTAACTCAGTCCTTGCATTAGTCAAAGACTGAGGTCATATGCTGGCTTAGTCACTCTGGGTAACATGTACTCAGAAAAGTGTGTTTTGACAGGAATTTACTGCTTGCGCAATAAAAAACATCGTGTGACTTTACCCTTCCTTTTGAGTAGGAAGAATCCATCCTTTGTGTGACAAGAGTTTGACACCTGCCTAGCTGGGTAAGGAAAACATATGCATGCTCCTAATTTTGGAACATGGGGAAAGCTTGGAATTACGTCCATCTTGCTTTCACTGTTACTGTAGCAACACCATGTCAGGGGTTCAAAACCCAACATTGATTGATTTCCAGTTGTTTTTTTGATACCATTGCTTGTTAATAGTGCAGCATGGCACATGTGTACATTTCTCTACGTGGGAGAAGATCTCATCTTCTTGAGAAAACGATTCATGATTCCAGAAGATTTCTTGGCATTTTTGTTTTATTTTTACATGTAGCAAGGTATTTGAATATCAGGTTATTTTAACAAGACTGTAGAATTTTGATCAAGATTTTTCTCTAACGAGCTCTTTAATTTAAAATCGAATAATTCCGAATTTATATTTTTGGGCTCTAAATTCTATTTTCCTCGGACCAGAGGATGTGCAGTGGCTATTCACAAGCCAACTAGCTTTTCTTTCCTTTTTGCAAAGCTCTGTAGCTTATATGCCTGAAAGGATACCACGACGTGAGAAGAATTCTCATCTTTGTGGACTTTTCTCACTTTTTTTGCTTGGATTTCAGAAAGAAATCAACAAGTTGCGTGTTTTCCTGACAAAAACCGCCAAAAGTACGCAGCATTCTTGCGCAAATTGGAAATTTGCGAGAATTTTGCTCACTGTGTTTCTGGGGCACGACATGTAGTCGTTTTATGGGTCCATCTTGCGCCCCCATGCGTGCTGGGACTTGGAGACGTTACTCCGTGTCACTCTGACGTTTTGACCGGGATGCAGCAATACATTGCCCTCCTATGCCCTTATAAGGAGTAGAACAATGTTCTCTCCTAGGCTGGTCCTTTGCGATCATTGGCTGAGCCAGATGATTCCAGGACTCACTATTTGTGGTCGTTTTCTTTGAGATCGTGAGCGCCCAGACTGTGCAACTACACAATTCATCAAATGGGCTGTGCCGAGACGCGCTCCCATGTGAATGGGGCTTATCCGCAATCGTGGGACAAAGTCCTGCGCGATTGCATCTTCCTTTGAGGTTTTTGCTCAACCAACCTTGAAACCTTGAGTCCCACGCCCAACCTGTGCCCGTGCAGTGTTCTATCGATACTCCCACCGCCACCATGCGAACGAACAAGGGAACTGGATCCTTGGAGTACCCAACACTTCAATGACGGGAACTTCCTGGGGGATCGTGAGTCATTGAAGTGACCAAAACCTCTCGGGGGTCACGAGCAACACTTTTAGGCCTTTGAGGCCATACAATTCTTCATAGGGTCATTTTCTGCCCTAAGAGATCTTCATTGTACTGCCCTAAGGCTATAAGTACTTAGCACTCCGTGGTGTCACTGCATCTGCATGTGATCACGGGTACGGACTAATTTTCAGTCTAATTGTGTTTTTAGGTCTAAAAAAAGACTACACACATATTGCTCATTTGGATAAAAAATAAACCAAGGCTTTTATGTTTATTGCCTCCTCATTCACTGAGGGGCCGTTACGAGCTATATTGCAAGTAAGCTTTAGTGCCACAAGTGCGTATAATACGTCACGAGTGGTCATTTTTTAGGACAAGTGCGCTTAGTGCTAAATGCGCACTCTGCTAACAAAAGCGGAGTATACCCGCGTCAAGTGGGATCTAGTCCTCACTGATGTACAGGGGAATTCTTTTGGGCTAGTGTTTTTAAAAAACACGTGCCGGCCTGTGAGTGAACTCACTTCAACTGGCTCAGTACGTGACTCGGGGCTCAGCTGTGGCTGTTGCTACTCTTGGGGTCAGGCAGCACAAGTTGCACCATGTGTAACACACCAAGTGTATTGTACGGCTTTGAGCAACAATGGACGACAGACAGACGAACCTACCATGGTCAACCACTGACAACAGCTGATGGATGATGGATGGTGGAATGACGGACAGAAGATCCGATCTGGTTGCACGAAGACTATCAATGGATAGTGACCTAAGCCGTTTTGCTGTAGTTTCTTCTATGTAGTAAATGGGTAGATACATGTTGTTGAAAGACTTTAATTATGAGAGTTACACTACTGAAACAGGTATTGCATGGTACACTAGGTAATCCATGCTCACCAAGCACAGGTGATCCTGTTAGAGATTGGAGGTGATTTAGGGCAGTTCCATGACTGCTCCTTTTCTCTCAACTGCCAACAGGAACTGTCCCATGAGAAGGTTTCTGAGAAAGAAATCCTCTCTTGGATATTTTGGCTAAGAAACACCTATAATGTACATGGGTGTTTCCCAAGAAAGAAATTCTTTTGAATATTGTTTCTCAGAAAGAATATCTTATGACTATTGTACTTCCTTTGTGTTACACAAAGGGAAGAGGGCCATTGGAGGTTCCACCTGGAACCTCTTTGGGTTTACCAGTTAAGGTAGATAATTGGCCTATGTCATTCTGCTTGCATAATATGCTTATGGTAACACGAACACGAACATGAACCATGCCTTTTTTCACGATTCCTACTGTAAATCACTGTGCATAAGACTCCATGGATTATATAAGATATATTTTGCTGATTCTCTTCAGAATTGTGTTTTCCGCCTTGTTAAACATTGTCAGCGAATCTAAAGTGATCTTAAGTGTATTCTACTTGTTGACAGCACTACACCCATATTATGTTTTCCTTCCTAAAACTCCGGTCGGTTGCCGAGTTATGACGGTTTGTCTAATAGGCTCACAACACACATCACACCCACCCACCTTATATGTAGGTGTTGTGGTGTATTCAGCACTGCATGACGAAGATTGTTCTTGTTGGTTTCCTCCCGGACTGCCACGGACGCAGTTGTGAGACACATCCTTACGGATGTGAGAATGCCTTCATCGAGAGTGTGGGCAATAGTGTTGGCAGATTTGTGCCTTTGAGCTTTGTTGACAAGACAAACCTTGCAGTACATGAAGTTCTTGAGGATGGAACCAATGGCTTTCATATTTGTTTCACGTGACAGGAATGCACCTGTGGTCCCCATGCACACAAGCTTGATGGTGCACTGTTGAGATTATGGAAGTATTTCTTCCTGATTCCAAAAACAGGAGCATGAGGGCACTGTATCATTGCAATCGCGGGTATGCATACGCCAAAACAGTCAGTGAGGTGGAATAACAATTGCGAGAAGTTCGTTGGATAATGTAACAGATTAATCTAAACAACAGTTACATTTAATCACATTCTGCACTAAATTTAGTTCATTAGAATTAAAACCACTCGTACCCCTCCTTCTTCCACGGGTTAATCCCAATAGTCTCAGGAATGTTGTTGTATATCTCCGTCAGCCATTCTGCTACCATTTTCCGAGATGGCTCCTTGGCCTGACCGTTCACGATCCCATCTCCTTCCACCATCCACTCCTCCCACTTTTTGCGCAATCCGCATTTGATGGGCTTGTTGACTCCCAGGTCAATGGGCTGGCAAAGGTACGTGCACCTGGCCGGGATGTGTATCACCTCAATACCCATCATTTGTATGTGATTTACCACTGACCCCATCTGATGGACATGGTAGGCATCCAAAATAATGATGGGGGTTCATGTTAGGATGGTTCTTATCCCGTGCGTCCTTCCGCGGTTTCAAGATGACATCAACCCATTCATGCATCCACACCTCATCCATCCAGGCATTTTCCTGACACGCATATCTCCCATGTGCAGGGTAAGATGAGAATCCCGTGTGCAGGGTAAGTTGAGAATTCCCGTATGGTGATGCGTCCATTTGGCTTCCCTTTAAAAATTAGGAAGGGCGGTAACATTTTGCCTCTTGCAGTCACGGTCCCCGCAAGAGTGATACGCTTCGTATCACTGGTGGATGCTCCTCCCTTCCAACTTCTGTTTCACCATGGTGATGAAGTCTTTTGCGTCAGCTGCCATGTCACTATGTTTGGGCGGTGTGAGTTGCAGCACAGATCGTAAATCGTGACACTGACACGATCTTGGAGCATTCTGATTTCTGCTTGAACGATGGAACAAGCCAAGCGTCCTCTCTTCCAATCATACAATTGGTCAGTTGAGCTCCCTGTTTGTGAAGTTTAAACGCGAATGTTTTCAGTTCGTTCTCAACAGGCTTGAGAATACCTTGACAACCTCTGTAAATCTTGCGTGCATTGCCTTTTGTGTTGTAGGCCACGAAGTGTCCCCCATCATTAATACTGTTAACCTTTTCGATCAGTTTCTTCCAGCAGAGATAATACAAGTATTTCACGCCTACGTTTTTGCAAGACCAACATCGAGACAAACCGGACATAAGGAGGGCAGACGATCTGCCGCTTCTCCTTGATTTTGTATGACCTCCGGACTTTGCAGCCTTTGTCATGACAACAAGATTTGATGCCGAAGGGCTCACAACATTGGTGATAATTCAGATGTAACAAAATAATTATGTGTATAATGATCAAATTAATAGGACATGTGTCTACAACATTGTTAGAATTACCAATGATTAGCAATGACAATGCATTCATGTCAATTTAATGCAAAGTCAATGGTACTGCCATACAAGATCACGTGCAGACGAGATATGATTAAGAAGTCCTGCTTTTGATTTGAAGCAGGACCTTCTCCAATGCCAGCAATGAGATGGCAAAAGCTTCTGCTTTCCCAATTTCATTGGGATTGTTGATTGTAGAGTCAGGTGCGATGCGGTTCTTTGTTGTCGATCAAGCAAAGCTGTTCTTTGTTGTGGATGGTGCAGTGGAAAGGAGACAGGTATGGGATGACAATAAGTGGGCGATGAGTGGATAACTGCAACGATTGTACGGTTTGGGACTTGTCAAGATACTTTTTTTCACATGTTAGCATCACTAGCTTTGCAAAGAGTATAAGATATATTTTAAAGTATCTTTTGACGTTTTGTGGGTCTTGTGCACAGTGATTTATGGAAGGGATTTTGGAACCTTATCGACACGAACACGATCACGAAAATTGACGAAAATGTCCCCATAGTTTGGAGAATGGATTATGAGCCGGCATTTTCTCTGAACTATAGCTCAGAGTTCAGGGCTCCCCGAACTCTATAGCATCATCACTTTATGTATCATACGCTAGACAAATAACATTGGTTGGAGACCCCAAAAATACCCCTTTGGGCCTGCGGTAATTCCTCAAAAATTGTTACAATTTTCAAATATCTTAATCAAGGTATTCACCAACAGAGGAACTATCACCAAGCCATTTACAATGGATCGCTATTTTCTCACTATTGTGTTATGGGCGCAATGTGAAAACAACAGAAATTACGCCCATGATGTTGTTTTGAATGTTATTTTCTCACGATCAAGTAATTTTCTCACGATCAAGTAATATTCTCAAGATGACGAAATTTTTCACTACAGCATACAAAATATCACGTCATCTTTTTGTTATTTTCTCATGATCAAGTTACTTTCTCACGATTACGTTATGGGTGCAATTTCTGTTGTTTTCAAATTGTGCCCATAACGTAATCATGAGAAAATAATGCAATTTCTTCCACTATTTTCACTTGATTACATTATATTCAAATTATCAACATTTGTGCACATACCATGCACCTTATTGCACACAAATTTCCTCCTTTTGCACATTTTTGTGCATATTTTCTAATTACGTAATATTATTCTATTTTGATCTCATGATGCAGAGCTAGTTGTTTATAATTATGTAACATTCAAACATCTTTCAAGCGAAAATGTCAGCACTAATGGCAGCCTGACATGAGTCAAGGTAGCTCCTCAGGCCTTTAGACCCCAAAACAGGACCTAATTAGCCCAAATCAATAAACTTTCACAACAAAGGAAGTATAAACACTTCACTTCACAAAAAGTGTTGTCTTGAGAAGACATGAATAGTTTCTCACAGAAAAACACTACACATCACAAGTACTTCCAAATAAAGTACTTCACATCACAACAAGTCTTCCCCCATAAAACACTAGATGTTACAGATAAGTTTTCACAGTTAAAACTTCACAAATAGTCAATTGTGACACAAATCGATTTACCATGAAAATAACATGTTAAAAGCACGAGGACTGACAGTTTATAGTCCTCATTCTCACTCAATTAAATAGCTCATAAAAACAATTTCCAATCAGCTGAAATACCTTTTTCTACTTCCTTATCTACAACTACTTTTCAACTACTTCCGGCTGACATCACTATCATACGATAGCCAAACTTGGTAAGTTCATTGCACTACCACACAAGAAGGCCCTACCGATGACCCACAGACGGTCGAGAAGAACAAATGTTTACTACACAGGGTCCTACGTTCATCGTGCACCACTGTGCGAACGACTTCTTCCTCAGCCCTCCAAGAAGTTCCTACAAGAAACTTTTTTTACCAACTAGTCTAGGAGAGAAGCTACAAGCCATGTCCTCCATGAAGGTGTTTCCCAAAGGGCTCAAGTGGATTGAGTGCGAACGTGGCGTTGGAGGAAAGAATTCCCCCGTACGCTACATTCCCGAGCAGGATCCTGTGCAGGATGCCTTCGAGAAGAGTGAAAAGACCGGCTACTTCAAGTTGACTCTTCCCAACATGGGGAATGAGTTAAAGGTGGCAGTATGGGTGTCTGGGACTCCCAAGCAATTCTTACTGCATGTACGCTCCTCGATTCACAAGTGCAAGCAAATGGGGCTTGACACTAGCTTTGCCGAGGCAGAGAGGGCTGCTGAGATAGCTAAAATCGACGCCAAGATCGCAAAGGGGGAGTATGTGCAGTTGTGCAACTCCAAGAAAAAGAAGAAGGGCAATAAAGGAGATGTGCCTGGTACTACCACCGAGGCTGTATCGCCTGCCCTAGCTCAAGCAAAGGCCTTGTACGATAAGGCCCTAAAGGCTCTAGAAGCCGCAAAGCTTGCCATCACAACGGCAGGAGTAAAGCCCTTCGAGCTGTATGGAAACCTCCTCTTCAATGAGGCCCGACATCCCTGGGAGAAAATCATCAAGGCCCAAGTGACTCGCACTCCTTGGGAAGACATTAAAGGAGTCACTCACATGGAGACTCCCACCAACTTGGGACTCGTTTCATGAGTGCATCATGTTTCACCTGTTACAGGTGTTCCATCATGACACAGGTGAAGCCCTCAAGTACTACATAAGAAACATGTTGAAGAAGCCCAACAGGGTCTCAATACGTCTCCAGCTCAATAGCTACCTCAAGACATTGCCCTGTCTATAATACAGCCCAAAGGCAAATCAGGCTATACCAAGAAGGTATTGCCCTTGGATGATGCCGACCTTGCGACTCACTTATTGCGCAGGTGTCCGGCCAAGCGGCAGACCCAATACGACTTGACTGAGAATACCACTCCGGTCAGTACTAGGGCCCTTCTCTTGGTCCTAGAGAATATTGAGAATAATGCGGAACTCGATGTGAAGCCTTCCAGCATGACCAAAGCAAAGGCAGCGGATCAGAAGCACAAGATGGAGTCGATGGACTCCCCATCCCCAAGAAACCCAAGAAGGTGGGCTGGACTGATAAGCACTGTGTGCTATTCAAGAAGCATGGGGGCCACACAAAAGGCACAACACCCATGACTGCCACTGTTATAACAAAGACGGTACTCAAATCAAGAAGAATGGGGGCACAGGTAAGCCCCATTCCAAAGAAAGGAAACCAGAGGGTGCGAACTTTGCACAGATAGTTCGGGCGGAGTTGAAGAAAGCACTCTGCAAGAAGTCTAGCAAGCGCAAGAAATGCAGCGCCAATGACTTGGAAAGCGATAGCGACTCCGACGAAAGTTCTTGAAGGCGCGGGCCAGATAGCACTGGGGAATTACATACTTGTAAGAAACGTAAACTAAATACTGCACTTGACAGTTACACTACCCCCAGTCCGAGTAAAGCTATCCAAACTAAGAAAAGTAAAAAATTAAATTGACTGTCACCAAAGAGAAGACGTCAAAAAAATCTTGTTCAAAAAAAGTCTGAATTAAAAATTCGAGACAACTTAGAGATTACGACCTCAAATATTTCAAAGAAATCTTACGACAAAAACAATATCAGTAATAAAGCAAAAGCCACTGAGGATAGTACCAGTGTAAACTACGGTCTCAATCAACCAAGACAAGTGGTTGCATCCCACACCAAGGACCGCCTCGGTGTTACGTCACTAATAGCCATAATGGAACCAGCGACTGAAAGTCAATCCTCCAGAGCATACAAACAACCTCTGAGGATTTGCCCCAGTAACAAAATCAAAGTCCTACTGGACTCTGGGTCTGATGGAGACTTTATTTTCCTACCAAAAGGAAAAGACAAACCCTTTCCCTACCTGGCTAAGCAGGTGCCAAAGTCTTGGCATACATCAAATGGGAGCTTCCAGACAACTGGAAGGGGAAAGATAATGGTTAAATTCTTTGAGTACTCCAATAGCAAGGAGTATTTTCTACAACCTGATGTTGTGGAGTACAAAGTGGATAGCATAACCAAAGCAGGGTTTGACCTCATTCTTGGTAGTAATACCTTGAAAAAGTTAGGAATTGTCCTAGACTTTCGGACAAAAGAAATCACAGTAGATGACATCTCACTGCCAATGAGAGACATCAACAAACTAAAACAAGAGCGATAGTTGAAAGGGCTTGACTATGAATAATAGCATCTACCAAGACACGTCCAAAGAACCTCGAAGTACGCTCGAGGCAACAACACGCCTCATACACATACTAGAAGCTAAACATGAAAAAGCGGATGTCATGGCAATTGTCAAGGACAAATGCACACGCCTAAGTGACCAAGAACAAACAAAGTTACTGGAGCTCCTACAAGAATTTGAGGAGCTATTTAGCGGGAAATTAGGCGACTGGGATTGTAAGCCGGTCTCCCTCCAGTTGAAGGAAGGAGCACAGCCATACCATGGCCGGCAGTTTCCCATACCCAAGAAGCATGTAGAAACCACCAAGAGGGAGGTACAGAGGCTATGTGACTTAAGGGTACTCAAATGGCAAGATGATTCTGAATGAGCTTCACCAACCTTCATCATACCAAAGAAAGAAAACACTGTGTCGTGAGAAAACCGTTTCCTATTCCCAAAATTAGCACTGTTCTACAAGAACTAGATGGCTTTACATATGCCACAGCCCTTGATCTCAACATAGGCTATTACACCATTAGATTGGATCCAGATGCATCCAAAATATGCACCATTATCTTTCCGTGGGGTAAGTACTCTTACCTACGGTTACCAATGGGTGTTTCATGTTCTCCCGATATCTTCCAAGCTAAGATGTCTGAGCTAATGGCAACCCTTGAGTTCCTCCGAACTTACCTAGATGACTTATTATGCATCAGCAAGGGTAGCCTGGAAGACCACCTTAATAAACTAAGATGGGTTTTCATCAGGTCACGAGATGCAGGCTTGACAGTGAATGCATGCAAGTCATCTTTCTGTGCCGTGGAGACAGAGTACCTAGGATATGTGTTATCCAGAGATGGTATATAGTCACAACCAAAGAAGGTACAGGCAATGCTTGCATGAGCACCGCCACAAAATGTTAAACAACTCCGTAGATTTCTGGGCATGGTCCAGTACTACAGAGACATTTGGGCAAGACACAGTGAAATACTTGCAACATTAACCAACTTGGTTGGAGAGTGTGGACACACCAAAGTCAAAGTCACAAAGGCTAACAAAACTAAGAAAAAGCCCTGGCATTGGGACAGCATCCACCAGCAAGCATTCGACACTGTAAAGGCAACAATTGCCCGCAATGTTACCTTGGCCTACCCTCAGACTACTCGCAGGGCTTTGAGATCTACACAGATAGTTCCAAATTTCAATTGGGCGCTGTGATCACTCAAAACAACAGGCCACTGGCGTTTTTCAGTAGGAAGCTGACTCCAACGCAGCAAAAATATATTGTGACCGAACAAGAACTACTTGCCAAAGTAGAAACACTGAAAGAGTTCAATGGCATGCTCTGGGGACAACAACTTACGGTCTACACTGACCACAAAAATCTAATGCAGGATGATCTAGGTCTGACCTCTGATCAAGTATACCGCTGGAGATTACTCCTAGAAGAATATGGCCCCACCGTTGTGTACATCAAGGGCATCCACAATACAGTTGCGGATGCCATCTCACAACTGGACTATGGACCCGTTGCAAATGACAGGTCAACCTGGATGACTTTCGCCCAATGCTGGTATTATCATAACGGCACAACCAAAATAATCCCTAGCAACCACCAAGGAATGCACGCACCAGGTGTTTGCGAATCAAAATGAAGAGGACCCCATCTATCCACTCACAACCAGAGAGATAGCAGAGGCACAACAAGAAGACGAAAGCCTGTTAAACAAAGGCTACTCAACTCAATTAGTGGAGAACATTAAAGTACTCTGTAAGGACGGCAAAATGGTTATTCCAAAAAGCCTCCAACACCTTGCAGTAGCTTGGTTTCACCACTACCTACAGCACCCCGGGACCAAGCGTCTCAAAGAAACTCTTCGTCTTTTGATGTATTGGAAAGGTCTATGAACGACAGTCCAATCACATGTCAAAAAGTGTCACAGTTGCCAGGTGAACAAGCGCAGGCAACTAAAATACGGGAAACTGCCAACAAAACTTGCAATCGCCAACCCATGGGAGGCATTATGTGTGGACCTCATCGGACTGTACACCCTCAAGGGCAAGGACAAGACACAAATTGACTTCGTGTGTGCCACAATGATCGATCCCGCAACAAGCTGGTTTGAAATTGTAGAGTTGCCGGTATCACAGCTCCAGGAGCTTGATATTCCCACGGGTACAAAGGAGCAAAGGAGCAAAGACAAAGACACACATGTTGAAACCAAACAACACTACTTTGACAAGACATCAGCAACAGTAGGCAATATAATAAATAGGACCTGGTTTAGCCGTTACCCACATAGTCAATACATTATCTACGACAACGGAAGTGAATTTAAACTTCACTTTGAGACCCTCTGTGATTCATAGGGTCTGAAGTGTAAGCCAACCAGTGTCAGAAACCCACAAGCAAACACAATACTCGAGCGGGGGCATCGAACAATCATGGTGATGCTCCGCACAGCTGACTTAGAGATGGCCGATACAGTCAGCGAGAGCGACATTGCTGACTTTCTCACAAACGCCGCATGGGTCGTTCGCTCTACCTATCACACAGCACTAAAAACCTCACCAGGAGCAGCTATCTTTGGAAGGGGCATGTTGTTTGATGTCCCTTACATTGCTGACTGGTCAAAAATAGGGGAATAAAGACAAAAGCAAACAGATAACAACACAAGACCGGAAAATGCCTCCCGCATAGACTGGGACTACCAGTCCGGTGACAAAGTACTGCTGCGAAAACACATTATCATCCGCAAAACAGAATGCCGGTATGAAAGTGATCCTTGGACCATCACGTCAGTTCATACAAATGACACCATAAGGGTTCAACGTGGAACTAAACCTCTGTACAATATCCCCTCTCTCCACATAACAGATACGCTTCATCACATGCTACACCATCTTTTTTTCCCTACCAGAGGTTATTTTTTCCTCAGGAGGTTTTATATTTTCGATACGGGCTCAACATTAGGGACGGTTTTATCCTTTAGGTCACACTATAGGACCTCATTTGTGAAGTTTATTGCATTGGCTTTTAGTGAGGGGTGGATCCTATGGGTTTCCTATTATTGCCTTTTTTGTGTTAAAGGGAGATATGAAGATAACATCCTTTAATAATTGGTCCTAAGTAAAAATCAGGCCTCTTGAAAGACCAATGTTGAAAATTCAGGCGACGGCAAGACGTCGTACATGTAAGATCCTCGTATGTGGTTCAGTACGGAGCAGTGACGTCGCGAGCTTCAAGACTACCATATCTAAACGGTGTAGAGTACGATATGCTGTTGTGTATTGTACAGTGCCGTAAAGTATTTTACCGTGCTGTACTACCGGAGGAATGAAAATGGCGGGTCAACAACATCTCCTTGCCGTACAATGTTTTAGTTGACACCACCGCCGCCTAGCTGGCAAATTCACATCTTGGCAACCTCTGACAACACTACTTTTGTTGAAGAGGTGCCCCGTATCGATCGGCATAGGTTCATCTATCCAAGTTTTTTGCAAGTGATCAACGACAATGAAATTCGGATTCGCCTTCCTCGCCACCATCGTCGGCGCCGAGGCATTCAGCTCCAACGTCCAGAGTTCCTCGCGAGCGAGAACCGTCGGTCTCCGCGAGAAGATTGCCGAGGAGCTCGATCTGCCATGCGAGGATGAATGCGCGCTCAAGAGCTTCCCCAACCTTCCCGAGAGCGTGCATCCCGGCGTTGTCACGGGGAAGGCGCTGGCCGATTTACTCAACCACGCCAAGGAGAACGGTGAGTTTCACATGTCGGCTCGAGTTCAGTAGTAGTTGTCGCTCTAGGGATTACGCTGCGCGACTTCGTGTGGATGGGATTTTGCCACCGAACCAAGGTATTCTCACCTGTTGCCTCCGCCTTTCATGCGTTTCGTGCGACTGCAGGCTACGCCATCCCCGCCGTAAACTGTGTTTCGTCTTCCTCAATCAATGCATGTCTGGAAGCGGCTCGTAAGAACGACGCGCCCATCATTATTCAATTCTCATCTGGGGGATCACAGGTGAGACTCAGCTGAACCGTGAAAACAAATCTAACCCGCTTCCTTCGCTTTTACTCGTCGAACTGACGGGACTGCGACATTTTGATAGTTCTACGCAGGAAAGGGCCTCGATAACAAAAACTACGCCGCTGCCATCGCAGGAGCAGTATCCGGGGCGTTCCACGTACGCACACTCTCGGAACAATACGGTGTCCCCGTAATCCTTCACACCGATCACTGTGCCAAGAAACTTCTTCCCTGGATCGATGGTCTCTTGAATGCCTCAGAGCGCTACTTTGAGAAGCACGGCGAGCCACTCTTCTCCTCGCACATGATCGACCTATCCGAAGAGCCCATCGAAGAAAACATTGAAATCTGCAAAGAGTATCTCGCTCGCTTTAGTAAGATTGGCATGCTGCTCGAAATGGAACTTGGTATTACCGGCGGGGAAGAAGACGGTGTGAACAACGAAGACGTTCCATTGGAAGATCTATACTCGAAGCCAGAGGAAATTTATCAGGTATACCAGGAGCTGACTCCCATCTCTGACCAGTTCACTGTGGCGGCGGCTTTTGGAAACGTGCATGGTGTTTACAGCCCGGGAAATGTTAAGCTTGAGCCCAAGATTCTCACCCGAGCACAGGCGTACATTAGCGAAAAGTTAGGGGACGACGCTCCTGCTGATAAGAAACCTGTGAAATTTGTATTCCATGGTGGAAGCGGATCGGACGTTAGTGACATTCAGGAAGCAATCAGCTACGGTGTTGTCAAGATGAATATCGATACGGATACCCAATGGAGTTATTGGGAAGGAATTAAAAACTTTGAGACGAAGTATCATGATTACTTGCAAGCCCAGATCGGAAATCCGGAGGGACCGGACAAACCGAACAAAAAGTATTATGATGTGAGTGGACAAGATGAGGAATCATTGTCTTTCACGTTTTCTTGCACATAACATTTGTTCTTCTTTGACTACGTTGCCTTAGCCCCGTGAATGCTTGCGTGCAGCTGAAGCGAACACTGTGAGCCGCCTCGATCAATGCTTTGCTGATCTCAAATGCCAAAACATTCTAGGACTCGGAGAAGCGAAGGAAGCTTCAAACGTACTTCAGCCACGACGCGGGGGTCTTCCAGTCTAGAGAGAATGGTAGGTCTTTTTGTGGTGTTACCTGGCTGAAAGAACCTGCGAATATGCATCTTAGTCTCCTCGTCCAGTAATCCTACGAAAACCTGTAGCTTAATAATGCTAGTATTCTCGCATGTCTCTCCTACTAGTCTTGCTTACTATGTTGTTGGACCTGACGAATCCTGAGGCTAACAAACGTACTAGGCACAAATAAGAGATGGTTCTAATTGTTTTTATCAACGAATATTAAAAGTGAAGGATGCCTCGAACGTACTGCAGCCATGACAGGGTAGTCTTCCATTCCAGCATGACACAACGTCTGGTGGACTTGTCTGGCCGAACGAATCCATGATATATCTAAGTCTCCTCCTATAGTAATCCTTCGAACACCTACCACTTAGTAATGCTATTATTCTGGAATGCCTCTCCCACTAGTACTACAATACACTGCTTATGGGACTAGCGAAAGTTGACACTAATAAATGGTCGTAATTCTTTTCAACAGATATTCTTGTAACAAAACACTAACATGTTAATCGCAGGTCACGATACCCAACTCTCAACGACTCAGAGTTCAGGGGTCTCGACTCCATGCTTCTTGTAGCAGTTGTAAATTATCCCTACATCTCTTGGTCCGCCCATAATGATTGGACACTTGCAGTGGATAGAGTCAGGCGTAAGTTCTGCCACGCGTCCGATTTTACCTTCAAACAATCCCGTGGATGCAATACCTCCAGCTTGCTCAATGATAAGTGCCATCGGAATGCCTGAAGAAAAGGATCCGATGATTGATGAGATAACATATTCAGATACGGAACCCCGTAGGCAAGCGAACACTGCAAAACTCACCCTCATAGAGACAACGAAGCTTTCCTTTTGGACTCTTCTTATCAGCGGGGTAGATGTAAATGCCGCCGTAAAGAAGAGTACGATGGATGTCTGCAACCATCGAACCCACATAACGAGCTGAATACGGTTTCGCGGAGTTTTTGAACTCTTCAACAGCATCCTTAATGGGCTGATCCCAATGAACAAAATTGCCCTCGTTACACGAATAAATTCTCTTCCCTCCATCTGAAGGGAATTTCATGTCTACGCGAGTGTGAACAAACTCGCCAATTGTTGGGTCAAGACAAAATCCTTCCACCGTCCCACCTTTGAAGGTGAAAACCAGCTCAGTGGCAGAAGAGTAGGTACAATATCCAGCACAGATGCAATCAGCTCCCGACCGAAGCAAATCGTTCACAGTGCCTTCTTTCTTTTCGAAGACGGAAAAAATCGTTCCAACCGAGACGTTACAGTCAATGTTGGATGATCCATCCAGGGGGTCGAAGGCAACACAAAACTTTCCTTGCTTTTCAGGAGGGACGAAGATTGGTTCTTCGTTTTCTTCGGAAACAAGCACACAACAAACTCCGCTGTGCACCAAAGCGTTAATCATCATGTCATTGGACATGACGTCGAGTTTTTTCTGATCGTCGCCAGTGGAGTTGACTTCCCCCGCAAGTCCATATAGCTGAGCTACGCCTGCACGACCCACGGCAGATGCAATGAGCTTGAAGGAAGTAGCGAGGGTGTTTAGGAGGATAGTAAGTTCGTGATCTTTGGTGTTCTGCATCACGTAACGTGAGAGAGTTGGAGCATCGACATCGAATTTCTCGGACATGATTAGATGTTTTGGTTGCTGTTTCGCCTGATTGCAGCTCTTCAATTCACTGAACTACTGGAGACATGAATGAAATAATAGACGAGATCAAACAAGAAATGAATTAGGGAGATACAACCTGATACAACGAAATAATATTCTTATTGTACTAACTTGCAACATCTGTGATAGTTTTCCTTCCAATATCTTGGCGCTGATGACGTACTACCTCATGCTTCGTCCCTCAGTGGGATAGCATTCTTTCCTAAATATTTACTGATATAGGAAGGTTTACCACAAGTTCAACTCGTATAATAATCAATGAAAACCTTTGCGTTTCCAAGTTGGTGGGATTTTAACGTGTTTGATCCGAATCTTGCTTTTGTCGAAGGAACGAAAAAGCCTACGTAGGCGCAGACTTCCAATATTATTATTGGTACCAGCCAAAACCTTTTTCAGGAATTATTTCGGCACCCAAGGTCGGCCAAATTTACCCTGCTATAGTGAAAGCAAAACAAGCCCCCAGTGTATAAGTGACAATGCAGCTCCATTGGAGACATTATCAAGTGCTTCAGTACCTGCTGAGTTAGTTCCTTTAAATACTCATAGCTCCTTTGAATACATAGTTCTTAACTGGTACTGACTGATCACAACAAATTCACTTGTAGGCTATCTTTTAAATTTGCTCAAATGGACATCCTCATTTGTATGTTTTTGTCTGAGAACATGAAAAAAAAATAACCGCAGCACTCTATTTTCAAGGGCCGCTTTGTTTTGCATATTCCTACAAGCCCTCTGCCCTGATTCTCATCTAAGTGTTTATCTGTCCATGAGCATGAGAAAAATAATCATGGTGATCTATTTTGGTGTACTCGAGAGTTTTGACTCAAAAATTGATTGAAAAGAATGTGGTTAGTGTTTAGTACATATTACACCTTTGAAGGCAAATATGTGGTAGATGGCTGTAATGGAGGTGTTGGCATCAACTCATTGAAAGCAACTGCAGTGAAGACATGGTAGTCTGTCATATGCAGTTTTGGATCATCCAACATTAACTGGGAGAGGGGATAGCTTCTAGTTCAGCCCCAACTTGGACATCTTGGGCTCCAGATGCTAATCAGAAATTGGACAGCCTCTTGTTGGTAAGTGTTGATCTATCATGGTTGATGTGGTAAAATTAGATGCCGTCCTTCATAGACAGCAGACAAGAGCACACACAAAAATAATAACATCAATGATAGGGACATAAAGGAAATGGGCTTCACAGAAAATTTACACCAGAACAGTACAAAAATGTTTGTTGGTATTCAAAAATGAATTTTTGTCCTGAAATCATTGTGTAATTTGTAACACATAGTATAATGGATCTTAGAATCTTGTATACCACTATAAAAAAGCATGATGAAGGCCATCCTTGGGATTGTAGGAAAGTATAAAATGAGCTGAGCTTAGCTCCATTGTTTGACAAAAAGGCTTCAACGGTGAGATGTCAACAGTAGAGGTTTCTCATTTTGAGGTATAGTTCACACCATGTTGAATTCAAGAGATTTCCTGATCAGACATGGTGTGGTTCAAGGGATCAGAATTTCATTGTAATTAAATTGGTTTTGGATGTCATTTTAGCTTTTAGAGGGATTGGCTAACTTTTTTAACCTTTACGAATCAGAATATAATGATTAGTGAGATTTCATATCTTTGTTACGAGTTGCAATGTTTCAGCAACTTCCTGATATTTTTTGACAAAAGGCAAGTCCAAGTGAACCCGGATGGATTATTATTTTTGGGTTAGAGAAAATTGCTCAATAATCCCCAAGTGAACCTGTTGTGAAGAATCCCCATCCGTGTGAGCTCCAGTGTAGTAAATCTGCATCTGAGTGAACATTGGTGCATGAGTCATGGTATCCAAGTGAACCCATGCATCTGAGTGAACCAACCCACATGTGGCAAATCTATGTCTAAGTGAACCTGGACCAGACAATTCCATGAATAAGTAAAGCAAAGTCAGATAAATTGAATCTATGATACTTGAAGCTTTACCAAAAAATTCCGTGTGAATAATACTATCACCTTTACATAAAGTTGCAGGATAGGTATGTTACTTCCTCATTTTCTATAGGGTGGACATTTTTCAGTATGTTAACATAATCATGCATTATTTCTGGCATGTTCCTTATTCACACAACAAATGCCACTTCCAAGATATTTGTGCTGTGATGTAACTTGATATTGTCTTCAGCACAACACTCACTTTCACTGCAAGGATTGTTCCGCTTCTTGCCAAAAGCCTCTTGTGATTCCTCCTCCTCCTCCTCCTCCTCCTCCTCCAATTCCTCCTTCTTATGGTAAACTCAATGACATGGAAGGCAAAATGCCATATTTTCTGATGGCATCCCATTTTGTCAGCATCATGGTCCCAAGTTCTTGATGTGCCCCAAAGGTGCCTATCTACTGTCATACCCACCTACCACCTACCAAGACAACTACCTCTGTTGTACTGCCCTCCACACTACCACCATCATCACACCAATAAAATTGCTGATGAAGCCCCTTGTGCTGGCTCAATGCATCTCAACTTCAACCTGTTAACTACAGTGAGTGCAGACTACTCTGCCTGTGAATTGCTTAAGTTTGTCATGTGTTGATGAATTCATTGTCTAGTCATTTTGCATGTATTTCTTTTTTGATTGATCATGGGTTTAAAATTCATTCAATGCTCTTGTTGGTGATTCCATTGTAGACAAATTGTTGTTTTGAAGTTTGTAATGTTCTTACTCAGCTACAGCTAACATCCTGCTTGTAGGAAGGACCTTTGCTGAGCAGCTTGAACTTCATTTATAAAGTCCTGAAAGGAACATGACCAATATGTTCAATCATACATTGAGTTTCATAAAAAAAGTGATATTGCTTGGACAATCTGGTCACAGATGGTGTGCAAAGAGAGACAACATTGCCGACAGAGATAGTAGGCACAATTTTCAGACAAATATATATCAGTCGATACATCAACAGAAGAAACTTTTTAACGTAATGATTTTCTTCTCCAATGCTCAAGGATTTTTTCATGACTTATTTCATTAAATGTATAAAAGATGATGAAAGCAACCATGGTAAAATGAGGAAAAGATACCTTGATTTTGTGCAAATTTTATCGTAAAGGGAAAATGAATTATCATAAACCTGTCACATGTGGTCCATCCTGGTCTACATCCAGAATAGACTGCATTTTTGAGTTATTACATCGAGGTCAGTAAAACAGGATTCTATATAAAGGCAAGTCTACTTGATGGTATGTAAGCATTGTATAAGATAGCTTTCTTTTGTAACTACAACTGATGTGGATACACTGGGGCCTACATCACACTTTTGATTTAGCTCCAGGCAGTGTATGATTCCTGCCTTAAAAGAATGTCAGGAAAGGATTGACAAATTCACAACATATAAGATATTCTATGACAGGATATGTTGACTTTCCAACAGGATTAAGAAAAGGGAGGATTAACCCTAATATAGATCTTGACAATCCATCAAGGAAAACTGTACCAAAGGCAAGATGATAGCAAACTTGCCCAAAAAAGCCCCAGCTTTTGTGTTTGATGAGTATAATTTACCTGATGTTTGTAGTGAGGGGTCAATTATTAACTCTCAACATTTTAAGATGTGAATGTCACACACCATGATTACCCTGGGGGGCAGTATCATTTCATGTGTTTTCTGGGCTGTGAAGTTTTGTTAGGGTTCAATAACACGATTCAACATGATATAATAGGATATGAATTCTGATAACTAGTCAAGAAACACCAATGTATAGCTGTTCTACACTCTATGTCAAGGGGGTCCAGCACAAAATATGACTTTTGGGGGCCATTGGGTGAACGCTGACCAGTATTACCTGCTTGCAGAGCATCATCACTGGCTGTAACAAGAAATAATATGTCATGCTTTATTGAATGTATTGTAACATGATGGGATAGTATATATTAAGATGTGCAATGGTATTCCAGCCTGAACATAATTTTAGTTCACAAATCTAGTAATGAAATAACAGTATCTTTTACTGCAGGTGAACTTGATGGCATCCAATTGTACACCATATAGAAACAGATGATTTATAAGATGGCAGAAGCATCACAAGGAGACATCTTGTGTCTTGCTTAAGAACACAAAACAATGCCTCGTTCTTTGCACTGCCTCCGCTTTGGATGTTGTTGAGTGGACTGTCATGGGAATTGAACAATTTTTTCTCAGGCTGCAGTTTTGAAGCCTTTCTGATGTCGAGAAGAATGTAGCAATGTTAGACATGACAGGCAAGATCTAGGTCGAACATTGAACCTTCCAATTTTCCAAACTTCTGTATGACAATGTTTCAAGTAGAATTGACACCATACTCTCAGAGTCCATACCATATGACGGCATTATCAAGAGGTGATGCCCCATTGACAAATTGGGCACTTGCTACAGACAAAACTACTATCTAACTAGTGACCCAAAACATCAACAATAATCCTATCAATGACACATGTCATCTCTGTACATCTTTCATGCAACTACTTCAGCTATTTTGTCTTCAGCAATAAAAGTTGCCATTTGGAGTTGCCACATGTTGTCACATGTCATCACTAACTTTTCCCCTTTCATCACCGATTTGTCAAAAGGGTTGTCACATTGTATCACCTGTTGTCATGTGTGTCATCAGGTTTAGGGTCATCACTTGGGTCATCATCAGAGGTTGTCGGGGTCATCATCATGCTGTCACTTAGGGTCGTGGTTGTGCTTGTCAATGCAGTGGTCATCATCACTGTTGTGAGTAACAAGCAAGACACAAGGCTTGTAGATAATCAGTGTCGTCACTTGGGTCTGTAAGTGTCATTATCATGGATCATCAACAGGTAGTCAACTGTTATTATCAGGGTCATCAACTGTTCATCATCATGGGTCCACATGGTTGTCAACGGTCATCACAAATGCCATCTCAAGGTCATGAAAGGTTGCCAGATGTGTAAAAAGTTGAGAAAGTTGTCACTTGCTGTCTCATGTCATCACATTATCTTGCAAAAACTTCCACATGGCAAACTTAGTCATCTTGCTGTCACAACAAAAACAAGTATCTTCGTTCTTGCTGATCTCATTACAACATTGTGGTACACACATAAGAACACATCAAAATATTATTAGTTAATGGCAGATTCAGATTGGTTGGTGTTTAGGGAACATAACTGTTATGATAGAATGCACAAGGGAGTTATGAATTAAAATAATTCATTCAACAAAGACAGGGAGGAGTTGGGGATTCCTCTCAGTCTCCACAGGATTTTTAAAAGTTCAATTGATGTGTTATTTCACTAGTGGTAGATTGGTTGGAGTTTCAAGAAAATAATGTCCATGATAGAATTCACAAGTAGGTTATGAATTATTTTAATTCATATATGTTGTGAAACATTTATTCAACAAAGACAGGGAGATGGGGATCCTCCGTCTACACAGAATTTTTGTTTCAAAACCTCAATCAATTCAGTCTTAGATACTTGCAGAGTTAATCTCGTTTTACTCTATTATCAGATCTGAAGCCTAGAAATTGTTCATCACTAATAATACACAGATGTATACTTCTCTGACTGTTTGTCACCCAACATTTGATTTACCCCATATTTATGTACTTACCCATGCTGTAATTGTAGTGGATTCTCCACATCTAACATGAGAGGATGCAACATTCTTTGGATTATACCTTCACTTCTATTTTCACAAAATGACCAAATGAGTCTTCATGAGCAAATCATGTTCAGGTCAAGCAGGTGGTTTGGAACAAGTAGTATACAATTCCGTTGCAGCTAATCCTGGGACAATTCCGACCAGTCCTGGGACTCTGGATCTATTCCCAAGGCCACCTGACCATAGTTGCGGGGATTGGCCCGGAGGCCCAGGATGAGGGAGCCAGAATCCCAGGCCCGTTAGGCCATTAACTAACGAGCGTGCTAAACGCTGGGCTAACGTCATTTTTTGAGCTCATTACCTATTTTTAAGCCCTCGCCGATTGTGTCCACGTCTGCGCTCGCTCAGTTTTTCCGATTAATCCGATTTCCATGCGCAAAAAGAGGCTTCTTTCGCCCGGAGCGCTAAAGCTGTCGCCCACTCATTTTTGGATCAGATTCCTCGCACACTTCCCCATTCATCTCTTTTCTCTCTGCGAACATCCACAGCCATGCCCCCCGACGAAGATTCGTTCCAACCATCTTCCAGTAGCGAAGAAGGCTCTTCTGATGAAAGAGAGTCACAAACACTCGACGAACCGAAGAAGAAGATGATGGCTGACACGGAAGAAAACTCAGTCGGTTCAAGCGAGTATTCTGGCAGTGACAATGAGAGCTCTTCCGATAGCAGTGCTGAGCAGGTTCCATTGCCCCGCAAGACCAAACGAGCAAACAAGACTTCCAAGAAGAAAGTACCTCGCAAGAAATCATCGCATCTTGATAGCGATGACGATGACCGATGACATCAAGGTGAAGAAGACACCAAAAAAGAAGCAGGTTCAGGATTCACGCGAGTCTTCTGAAGACGAGAGCTCCTCATTGTCACGTGCCCCAAAGACTCCTTGCAAGTGAAAACCCAACACAAAAAAGCAAGCGGGCAAGAAGAAGCAGAAGAAATCCAAGTCATCCACCAACACTACTGCCAACACTACCGGCAAAGGAAAGAAGGCAGGATCTACGACCTTCACTCCTGACAAGCTCCTGTTGCTTTCAAAAGCATACATGAAAGTCAGCTGCAATGCCAAGCATGGAACTGACAAGAAGGCCGAGAAGTTTTGGGATGACATTGCTCTGCATTACGTTGAACTTGTGGGAAAGGCCAACAGTATCAACGAGGATAACATTGACTTCGCCAACATAGACATGTTGAGGAACGCCGAGTCTCTCCGCAACTGTTGGCAACGTCGTCTCCAGCCCTCTGTGCAGAAGTTCTGTGGCATCATTGCAACGAATCCACCTCAGTCTGGTGAGGTGAAGGACGGCCGAATTATGGATCGTTACTATTCAAGGATGCGACAGATGTACGCCGAACAGTCGCATACATTCAAGAGAGATGTCCCCAAGGATTTCTTCAAGTGTATGAAGGCTTACCTCTTCTTGAGTAGTCATCCGAAATTTGAAGTTGAGATTTCACTCAACCCATCGCAGAAGAGACCTTCGAAAAATCCCAACTCCATTCAGGCTGAAGGCGAGGATCTCATCACCAGCAACGACAACGAAGACACTCCAGACCTGAGCTTTGTCATCCACCCGCAAAGCAAGACTCGTCGGGCCGGCAGAGAATCGACGAAAACGTCTGATGCGGTCAAATTCATTGTGGATGAGGATTAGCTGCAACAGTTCCCTCTGCAATATGCATGCAGAATATTTCCAAGACACAACAAAATGTAAAGGAGGGCAGGGCGAGCACACCGGAGTCGCAAAATCATGATGTAATTCGCGAATCGTGTTTGTTTGCTATACAATTAATCTATTGGTAAAGTCAAAAATGCACCCTATCAGAGCCAGTGATGGTCGATTCAAATACAAGTATTATCTCAACATCAATGTATGACATCAACAAGAAAATCAAATATATCAGTTCTCTGGATAGCCTCACGAACATCTTCTTTGTTCAGTGTCTTCCGCTTATTGTTTTCGGAGTAATGCCAGCTCCTCAGTGTCATTTCCAAAATGAACATTTCACATGCTTTAGCAAACAAAACCGGCGCCTCAGCACTTATCATACGAACGTCCTCATCACTTTTCATGATACGTTTTATACGAGCTAAAGGCAGGTCATTGTGATTTTTGAAATCTTGTTCGTTTTGGGGCTTGTCCGTTCCCAAGTCATGCATTTCCTTCAATTGCATGCTCCAAAAAGTCGTGAGAGCTTGATTGAGTTTCGAAAGAAATTCTTCACTGGTCGGGTCAAGCAGGACTCCGCCTTCTCCTTCAGCTGAAAGTGCATAGTCGCTTACTAGAGCGACGGCAGGCGCAGCGGCAGGCTTAGACGCTTGTTGGGCAGGAGCCTTGGGAACAACTGGATATTGTGCAGGCGGATTTTGCTTTTTCATCGACGATTCCTTATACTCCGCAATTTCTCTGGCATGACGATCTGACAACTCTTTCATTCGAGCAGCCTGCGAAGCGATTGTCGCTGGATCAGTCTCTGCCTTGAAGCGTTTCTGCAGCTCGGACCGCTCGAAGTCGTGACGCTGTTTCATGCTTTGATCACCCGGCGATGTTATATGACGATTACCCGCTGATGTGTTTTGTGCAGACTGGGCAGGTGGTTTGGGCTTCGCGGCTGGTTTCACTGGGCTTTCCGCTTTTCGTTTGGATGCCCCTGCGGCACCACCGGCAGCGGTGTCCCCCTTGTAAATCCCTGCACTGATTTGCGCTTGAGTGTGGGCGTGAACAAGCGCCTGAGCCTGCAATTGAATTTGATTTTGCAGCTGCTGAGCAGTAGGTTTCTCGTCGGGGCGACCAGAACCCCCCAACAGGGCTGTTTGTGGACGAGCATTGACAATGGCCTGAGCTTGGATCTGTGAGAGAGCGGCAATTTGCGCGGCGTTCATCGGGACAAGTCCCCCTCCGCGATTTTTTGCAGCTGCCACCACGGCTTGCGCCTGAGCTGCAGCTTGCACCATCGCCTGCGCTTGCGCCTGCATGGCCAGACAGAGTGGCGAGGACATGAAGATGTGAGTGGGCGAAATAAACGGTCGATTGAGAAGAGGGAATTCACTGACCTGAATCATCTCCGGGGTTATATTCGCTTGTTTGCCCCTCGCCGCTGCCGCTTGCAGCTGAGCCTGCAATTGCGCTTGGAGCTGCGCCTGAATCTGCTGTTGCAAAGCTTGCTGCTGGGGGGTGGAAGCCTGTTTCGCAGAACTCGCAGCCGCAGCGGTTGACGTCGCAGAAGCAGCTAAGGGTGGGACTTGTTGCACCGGTGCAGGCTGTGGTGGCGGGTTGGAGCTCATGGTTTCCAGTGGTAACGTGGTATTCCTTTTGTTGGAAAGGACGGGAAAAGAAAAATTTATGTCTGCTATTGTTTTTGATGGGTTGTCTGGGAGACTGCGAAGTCTGGAAGATCCGGTAAATTGTGAAACGAGGGAAGTATTAGAAACGAAAATGGTGTGACCACGGTACAGTACAGTAGAAGGCTGTTATGTAAGCGAAAGTATACATTCAAATTTTTCGTTTTTCTTTGGAATGAATATGTAATAGAAAATTGGCGAGCGTCGTAAGAAAGAAGTGCATTCAAACGATTGATTACGTACGTTAAATGTTTTAGAGCGACCTTAATTGGCGACTACAATGAATTGAAGCCAATGTCCTCTTGAACATTGAACATGTTTGAACATTATTGAACATTTTTGAACATTTTTGAACGTTTTTGAACATTTTTGAACAGTTTTGAACATGTTCAAAAATGTTCAATGCCACGTTGACGAATTACGAACCCTAATATTTGAACATTTTTGAACAGTTCAAAAATATTCAAAAATGTTCAAAAGTGTTCAAAAATGTTCAATAATATTCAATCGAGTTCGGTAGCAACGATCGCTTCTTTCCTAGAAAGAGATGTCATCGTGGACTGAATCGTTGAGAGTTCTAACGGATATATATTTGAATCTCTTTACATACTCTTATATATTCTTCCGTTGAAGTCATCAATATAACATACGTACTATAGATTTAAATTGGATTTTGTGGGATTACTTGCATGAATATCTTCTCGCCAATTTTTTTCTTGATAGGGTTATTTCAAAAAGTACTTCCTTCGTTCCACATTTGCCGGATCTTCCTGGAAATTTTAACCCACAAGTCGCTGAACGTTATTGTATTACCAGCAGCCGTTGCAAGATTTTTTGTAGCGAGCTAGACAGTATGCGATTCATAGAGACATTTTAAAGTGGCTTGTCTACGATTAATTAAATTGCAGTTGCAAATCGGGGCGAGAATCCATTTGCAAAAGCACGCGACCGCTCTCGCGCTCTCACCCTTTTATAGTAAGATATAATTTTAAAGGTAAACAGGACATAAAACATCATAACTACCCATGTACGCAGACCCGAAAAACTAATTATTTAAAGTTAAGTTAGCATCAAATAATTGGTGAGTACCTGTTTTGGCAAAAAGTGAAAAACTGTCTCACTGAAGGAGAAGAAGGAGAAGAAGAAGAAGAAGAAGAAGAAGAAGAAGAAGAAGAAGAAGAAGAAGAAGAAGGAGAAAACGGCTCAGTTTCCAACACAACTGAGATTTTGAAAAATCTTGATATTATTACTTGAGTGACTCTTCTTGCGGAAAAGTGGAATTGCAATAACAATGTCAACACATATGTATTACAATTCCTAAGGAATTGCACTAACGGGAATAAAAATACAGTTCCCAACACAATCTCCGTTCATAATTATCATCGCCCGTGCATCTCCTCACACTGATCTCATCGCTCAACAACTGGCACTGCCACATTGAAGACAGAGAAAGCCAATACTCGCGATAAACACTGTGCATCAGGGCCCTAATTGCGTAATTGACGATGCCGAGACGGAGAAAGTGCAATACATCGACAAGTAGGGAACAAAGCTTGTCCTAGACATTGTGCAACATGACGAGAAGAAGGAAGTGAAGATCTCACTCTTGTCTTCGCCTGATGAGAAGAAGGAAGTGAAGCTCTGGCTCTTGTCTTCGCCAAGACAAGAAGAGGACTGCAGTGTCAATGTCTTCACATATTGGTGAGCAAAAGAAAAAGTCACAAAACTCATCTTCATTGTCGCTCGGAGTAGGAAGCAGAGGGAGTAGTGACAATGAAATCATCCCAGACCTCATGCCCAGAGAGTGGGACTCAGATTCAGATGACGATGACTCTCTTGATAGCTTGTGGTCTCCTTCCATTTGTGGTGATAGTGGTGTGGATGACACAATCCCTAAATTCAGTTGCAGACAACATGATTCTGATTTTGATGACTATGATAATGATAATTCTTGCTCTTCTTCTTTTGACAGCAATTCTGCACAAACAACTTCTGGCAGAATTACTAATGTTAATGAAGCAACAATTGACGCATTGGATGTGGAAGACCTTGCATTTCTTCAGAATACAATTCTTGACTCTTGCAATGATAGATGAGATCACATGCAAATTAGTTGGGATGTGGGATGCACATGTTGCCCAGTTGGAGCATGAAGGACTGTTTTCTAATGAGTACCTGATGACGAGGTGTACTCATCAAAAATGTGTCAGTAGTGTTGCTCCTTATATACAGCGAGCGGAGTTCAATAGCCGATACTCCGAACCTATCCTTGTTGAACACATTGTTGCTGTTGGTCTCAGAGTTCTGTCCGGAGGTAGGACTAAAGATCAATGTCACATCACTGGAATGAGTCTAGATGCTGCGTACAAAGCAGCAGATGAATTTATCGATGCAGTCAATGCTGATCCAGAACGACATATGCATGCACAAAACAGACGATGAATGGGATGTGATTATCTGTGGATTCAAGGGAAAATGTACAAATGAAATTATTGCCAGTTGTGTTGGTGCATTAGATGGGTTATTTCAGTGTACCAACAAACCGAGCCAAAAGGAAGACATCAATGTGCGTGCCTATTATTCAGGGCATTATGAATCTGTTGGAGTGATCTGCCAGGCCTTAGGAACAGCCATTTAGAATTCATTTACTTTGGAGTGGTTGTTCGAGGATCGACGAACGATAACATATCGTATCAAATGGCAATTCTCCTTCTTCTCCTTCTTCTCCTTCTTCTCCTTCTTCTCCTTCTTCTCCTTCTTCTCCTTCTTCTCCTTCTTCTCCTTCTTCTCCTTCTTCTCCTTCTTCTCCTTCTTCTCCTTCTTCTCCTTCTTCTCCTTCTTCTCCTTCTTCTCCATCTTCTCCTTCTTCTCCTTCTTCTCCTTCTTCTCCTTCTTTCTCCTTCTTCTCCTTCTTCTCCTTCTTTTCCTTCTTCTCCTTCTTTCTCCTTCTTCTCCTTCTTCTCCTTCCTTTCTCCTTCTTCTCCCCTTCTTCTCCTTCTTCTCCTTCTTCTCCTTCTTTTCTTTTCTCCTTCTGGCTTCTTTATTTCTCCCTCTTTTTCTTTCTCCTTCTTCTCCTTCTTTTCCTTCTTCTGTCCTTTTTCTCATTCTTCTTCTTTTCCTTCTTCTCCTTTCTTCTCCTTCTTCTTCTTCTTCTTCTTCTTCTCCCCTTCTTCTTTTCCTTTCTCTTCTTCTCCTTTTTCTCCTTTTTCTCCTTTCTTCTCCTTCTTCTCTTCTTTCTTTCTTTATCCTTCTTTTTCTTCTTTCTTTCTCTTCTTTTTCTCCTTCTTCTCTCATTCTTTCTCCTTCTTTTTCCTTCTTCTCCTTCTTCTCCTCCCTTTTCTCCTTCTTTCTCCTTCTTTCTCCTTCTTTCCTTCTTTTTCTTCTTCTCCTTGTCATTCATCCTTTTATCAGTCATTTTCTCCTTCTTCTTCCTTTTCTTTCATCCTTCTTTTTTCCTTCTTTTCTCCTTTTCTTTTTTCTCCTTCTTCTCCTTCTTTTCTTTCTTCTTCCTTTTTGGCTTTTCCATTTCTTTTTCTTCTTCTCCTTCTTCTCCTTCTTCTCCTTCTTCTTCCTTCTTTCCTCCTTTCTTTCTCCTTCTTCTCCTTCTTCTCCTTCTTCTCCTTCTTCTCCTTCCCTTCTCCTTCTCTTTTCCTTCTTCTCCTTCTTCTCCTTCTTCTCCTTCTTCTCCTTCTTTCCTTCTTCTCCTTCTTCTCTTCTCTTTTCCTTCTTCTCCTTCTTCTCCTTCTTCTCCTTCTTCTCCTTCTTCTCCTTCTTCTTCTTCTTTTCTTCTTTTCTTCTCCTCTTCTCCTTCTTCTCCTTCTTCTCCTTCTTCTCCTTCTTCTCCTTCTTCTCCTTCTTCTCCTTCTTCTCCTTCTTCTCCTTCTTCTCTCTTCTTCTCCTTCTTCTTCTTCTTCTTCTCCTTCTTCTCTCTTCTTCTTCTTCTCCTTCTTCTTCTCTTTTCTTCTCCTTCTTCTCTTCTTCTCCTTTCTTCTTCTTCTTCTCCTTCTTCTCCTTCTTCTCCTCTTCTCCTTCTCCTTCTTCTCCTTCTTCTCCTTCTTCTCCTTCTTCTCCTTCTTCTCCTTCTTCTCCTCCTTCTTCTCCTTCTTCTCCTTCTTCTCCTTCTTCTTTTCCTTCTTTTCTCCTTCTTCTCCTTCTTCTCCTTCTTTATCATTCTTTATCATTTTTTTGCTTTCATTTTTTCTCATTCTTCTCTATTTCTTTTTCATCATTCTATTTTCATTTATTTTCTCATTCTTTCCATTCTTCTCATTATTTTCTCATTCTTTCATCATTTTTTATCATTCTTCTTCTTCATCATTTATTTCCTCATTTCTTCTTTATTCTTCTCCTTCTTCTCATTTATTTTCTTTATTTTCTCATTTCTTTGTCATTATTTCTTCATTCTTGTCATTCTTCTCATTTTTTTCATTATTTTTCATTATTCTCCTTCTTCTCATTATTTCTCCTTCTCATTCATTTATTTATATCATTCTTTATCATTTATTTCTCATCTTTATCTTATCATCTATTCTTATCATTCTTCTCATTATTTATCATTCTTTATCATCATTTTATCATTATTTATCATTTTTATCATTATTTTCTCATTTTATCATTTTTTGTCATTCTTTTTCATTCATTTCTTCATTAAATTATTTATTCATTTATCATTTTTTATCATTCATCTTATCATTTATTTGTCATTCTTTGTCATTTTTATGTTAATTTGTTCTTTATTTTCATTTATTTTAATCATTATTTTATCATTTATTTAATCAATTGTTCTCATTGTTTATCATTTATTTTATCATTTGTTTATTTTAATAATTTATTTTCAATTTATTTGTTTATCATTATTTTGTCATTTTATTTGTCATTATTTTATCATTATTTCATCATTCATTTATTTTAATTCATTGTTTCATAATCATTCTGTTATCATTATTTATCATTTTTTTTATCATTTTATTGTCATTATTTTATCATGTTCTTTATTTGTTTATTTCTTTGTCTATTTTTTTGTCATTTATTTTGTCATTCATTTATCATTCTATTTTATCATTTGTTCTTCTTTCATTTTTCATTTTTTTTTCATATTTATCCTTTTTCATTCTTTTTCTCATCATTCATTCCTATTTATTTCTCCTTCTTCTCCTTCATCTCTTCTCATTCTTATTATTATTTTATCTTTATTCCATCTTTTTTCTTTCATTCTTGTCATTTTATTTCTTTCCTTCTATTTAATATTCTTTGTTTTTTCTGTTTTATTCCTTTTTCTCCATTTCTCCTTTTTCTCCATTCTTCTATCTTCTTTCTTCTTTTTCTTCTCCTTCTTTCATTCTTCTCCCTTTCTTCTCCTTCTTTCATCAACTTCTTTATCCTTCTTCTCATTATTTCCTTCTTCATTTATTTTCCTCTTTTATTCTATTTCTTCTTCTCTTTTTCTTCTCCTTCTTTCTTTTTCATTTTATTTTTTCTCATTATTTTTCTCACTTCTTCTCCTTGTTCTTAATCTTTTCTATTTCCTATCTTTCTTTAATTATTTTATCTATTTTATTCTTCCTTATTTTCATCTATTTATCATTTTTTATATTTATTCATTATTTTATTTCATTTATCATTCTCTTCTCTCATTAATCATTCTATCTATCCATATTCATTCTCATTATTTCATTACTTTTTATCATTATTTATCATATTTTTCTGTCTTATTTCTCATTTTTTCTGTCATTTATTTTATCCTTTTATTCATTTTTGTCATTATTTATCATTTTATTTTCGTCCTGTCTGTCATTTTGTTGTCATTTATTTCATTATCATTCTTTATCATTCTTTATTTTCATTGTTTTATCATTCTTATCATTTTTTTTATCATTTCATTTCATTATTGCTCATTGTTAATAAACATTTAAATTCTATCATTTTTTTTTCATTTTATTTACTTTTATCATTATTTCTTGTTTTCATCATTCTCGTCTTATCATTATTTTATCATTGTTTTTCTTTATTTTTTTTAATATTCTGTTTTATCATTTTTTGTCATTATTTATCATCATTTGTTATCAACTTCTGTTATCATTCTATTTCTTTTCATTTTTCATCATTATTGTCATTCTTCTCATTTTTTATCATTCTTTATTTATGTATTCTGTTTTATGTTCTGTTTATCATTTCATTTTTTCATTTATCATTCATTTATCTTCATTGTTCTCATTATTTGTCATTTATTTCATTTTTCTTTGTCATCATTATCATTGTTATCATTATTTCTCATTTTTTTTTCATTGTTCATCATTCTTCATTTTCATCATTTTGTCATTATTTGTCATTGTTTTTATCATTTGTCATTTCTCTATCATTTATTTAATACATTTTTTATCATTTGTTTATCATTGTTTAATCATTTGTTTCATAATCATTTCTTTGTCATTCTTATTTCATTGTCATTCTATATTATCTTTTCATTGTTTTCATCATTTGTTTGTCGATCATTCCATCAAATTTGTTTAATTTTTCTTTATTCTCATTGTTTTCTTAATACATTTTTTTATCATTTTTTTCATTTTCATATCATTCTTTATCATTCTATTTCTCTCATCATTTTTTTCTCTTGTCATTCTCTTATCATTCTTTAATCATTCTATCATCATTCTTTTCATTTTTTTATCATTCTCATCATTCTATTTTGTCATTTAATTTCATTGTTATTTTCATTTCATTTCTCATTCTTTTCATCATTCTGTTTCATTTCTCATTCTTCTTCTTGTTTCATTCTCTCCTTATCCTTCTTTTTTTGTTGTTTTTATTTTTCTTTTTCTTTTTTGCTTCTGTTTTTCTTTGTTTTATTGTTTTTCTTCTTCTCCTTCCTTCTCCTTCTCCTTCTCTCTTCTCCTTCTCCTCCTTTTCTCCTTCTCCTTCTCCTCCTTCTCCTTCTCCTTCTCCTTCTCCTTCTCCTTCTCCTTCTCCTCCTCCTTCTCCTCCTTCTCCTTCTCCTTCTCCTTCTCCTTCTCCTTCTCCTTCTCCTTCTCCTTCTCCTTCTCCTTCTCCTTCTCCTTCTCCTTCTCCTTCTCCTTCTCCTTCTCCTTCTTCTCCTTCTCCTTCTCCTTCTCCTTCTCCTTCTCCTTCTCCTTCTCTTTCTCTTTCTCCTTCTCCTTCTCCTTCTCCTTCTCCTTCTCCTTCTCCTTCTCCTTCTCCTTCTCCTTCTCCTTCTCCTTCTCCTTCTCCTTCTTCTCTTCTCCTTCTCCTTCTCCTTCTCCTTCTCCTTCTCCTTCTTCTCCTTCTCCTTCTCCTTCTCCTTCTCCTTCTCCTTCTTCTTCTTCTTCTTCTTCTTCTTCTTCTTCTTCTTCTTCTTCTTCTTCTTCTTCTTCTGCTTCTTCTTCTATCTTCTTCTTCTTCTGCTTCTTCTTCTTCTTCTTCTTCTGCTTCTTCTTCTTCTTCTTCTTCTTCTTCTTCTTCTTCTTCTTCTTCTTCTTCTTCTTCTTCTTCTGCTTCTTCTTCTTCTTCTTCTTCTGCTTCTTCTTCTGCTTCTTCTTCTGCTTCTTCTTCTGCTTCTTCTTCTGCTTCTTCTTCTTCTTCTGCTTCTTCTTCTTCTTCTTCTTCTTCTTCTTCTTCTGCTTCTTCTTCTGCTTCTTCTGCTTCTTCTGCTTCTTCTGCTTCTTCTGCTTCTTCTGCTTCTTCTGCTTCTTCTGCTTCTTCTGCTTCTTCTGCTTCTTCTGCTTCTTCTGCTTCTTCTTCTTCTTCTTCTTCTTCTTCTTCTTCTTCTTCTTCTTCTTCTTCTTCTTCTTCTTCTTCTTCTTCTTCTTCTTCTTCTCAAGTGAACCAGTTTTTTTCACTTTTGGCTATAGCAGGTACCTTTCCAACATTCAAACGAGCCGTTCACCAGTGAAGACAAGACTCGTATCAATTTTTTAAACCTGTGACTTCTGTTTCAACAATTTTTCTTCTGTTTAGCTTCCTGCAAAAAAATTTGCATCGGCTGCTATTAATGATTTTTTGTGATTGCATTATTTATCTCTCTGTAGTCTTCTTTACAACTCCTGCCGCAACTGGGATCTTTTGGCAATTCTACAGTTTTCTATCTTGAACATCTACAATCAATTTAGCAGTATCCCCGTTAAAGCTATTTCAAACTATAATAATATTTCCTTATTGGTAATGTACTTCTACCATCTTCTATACCTATTGGTTCACTCGAATACTCTTACTTCCAAAATCAATTCCTTACTTGTTCCCCAAATGTTGATGAATAGCCAAAAAAGATGACTGGTGCCAATCTACAATCTATCACGCCAAAAATCCATTCAGGCCTTGTTCACTTGCAATCATTCTGTTCAGGTCTTATTCACTTCAGTTACTACCATTCATATTCACCTTCAATCCATCACATTTATGTCCCATGATTTTAATTTGATTATTCTCATGGTTATTGACCAATGTTGCTCCTGCATTTATTAAAACACACTAAAACTTCAAGATATGGGGTTGCCATTGTTACAATTTCTAGTGGAGATTATGTGAGAGGCTGCCCAGCATATCTGTCAACATTTGCCGCCTTGAGGTATTCCTTATTATTGCTCAAATTTTGGCAATTGAAAATTTCAAAATTTATGCACCAACTTGATGTTGGCATTAAATTTCACAACGCTGAAAGTTAGTAAGGTATGCATGGCATGGTACATCAGTTTTCCATTGAGAATATTGGGTGGTCATAAAAATTAACCCTTCCAAAAGACATATATGTAATAATTAATAATGAAATTATTTTACTACATCACAGGTAATCAACAATCTCTCACTCAGATTACTACTTTCAAAAGTCAATGACCGTAGTGTATGAGCAGATCTTGGCTGGAATTGGAGCCATAGGGCCCATTAAAATGAAAATCTTCTATCTCCACACCCCTGATACAGTGGGTATCATGTTGACAAGTACGGACTTGTGGCCTGTATTGTTTTTGGGAAAGATGGTGAAATAAAATTACAGGTATTGATGTGTTGACATGGCAAATTTCATTTCATCTCAAAGTTGGTCATTCATATTAAAATAACATGCTGGCACCTCTCAAGAAAGCAACTGACTTCCTCAGATTGTGAAGAGAAATTGTGAACATTTTAGGCCAACTTAGGAACCATGATCACAATGAGGATGTGTGAGTCATATCTAGCTCTGCTAAAATTGTGACAATCAACAACTTTTTTGAGTCGGCCTTGCATCAAGGAAAGGAAGTACTAGGGTCAAGGTGTGTCCCAGGTGACATTCTTAACACACTTATGCCTACCAAGAGAGTTGTAGAGTCCTCTAGATTCAAGCAAGTTTTTGATGGAAGGTCATTGTCACTGTGTGAATAGGATCATGAAATGCCACGGTAATCTTGTCCCGGTTCCAAATCACAAGACTATGTGCTGTATCAATGGTGATACTGAGTCTCAATGTTTCTGTTATATTAAGACCCTTGCACAGCACAGTAGGCCAAGTATAGAGTTGATGGCCATAACAACCCCACACATGAGGCTCTTGGTTTTGTAGATGGGTGGTGGACCAAATTGTGATCCAATAGATAGTTCATGTTATCATGCGATTTGCTGAAGTCAACTCTTTTCAACCCTTGGTGGGGGCACATACACACAGCTGGGAGCTGGGAGAAAGCCAGTAACCTAAACCTGAAGCCTAAGCGTAACACAGCTGCCTAGTCATATCATTTGTCCTAACTATATCCACATTAGATGACACTAGGCTTGAGCAATACCTGCCATCCTAGTGATTTCAAAGCTTTGGAAAGTCACAGACTTGTAACCTCCATTGACACAACCGAAGCACTCTGATGTATACATAAAAATACACAACAATATATTCAAACTGAGGATACTTTTTTGGGCAGGGAGTGTTTGGTGCATCAAAAACTCATGTTATTCTTGGGTCAAATGTAGAATTATGAAATATTTGTCTCCAATTTTGGCCACCACTATCGCCAGCTGTCCCTTGCTTCATGTACCAAGACAACCAACACTTTCGTGATACTAAAAATCAACATAATGAGATTTTTGGCATGTATCGTCCCCACACAAGTGTATAAAAAGTCTCCAAATATTGCATGTATACTCACATGAGCATTCTTCCACAATTGTTTCTTGTAGGGTGAATTAACACATAGTTTCAAAAACCTAAAAATATCTGATTTCCTGTTTTATAAGGGTCCCATCTTTCTCCCAAACAATATGGGCAAACTATCAAAAATAGATGTGAACATTTCATTGTACATTTATGTACATCATTCTAATGTTGATTGTCTGAATGATGGAAGTGTAATATCCATTAATGAATATCATGACCTTGATGTTAAATAAGGTCTTTTTCAAAGGACATCTAAAAATTGTCCACACCCTTCAATGAAATCAAACCCCCTTATAGACCTACATTTGATGTAAATCATGGACTTGAGGTAAGGATGGAGAAAGGCCAACATAATTTGGAAGTATCTCAAAATGTTGCTACAAAATAGAGCAAACTGTCTGGTGTGTGGTATTATCTTTAACCCTCCAACGTAACTAGCCGTAAAAGTGATACTAGTTAATAAACTAGCCATAAAACCGACACTAGTTAACTCGAAATTGCAATTTCGCCCACTTCCACCCACTTCTGAGTCAATCTGACGTCACCGATCGATTCCTCGTGAAAAATTAGCACGATAGACCCCCACCAAGAATATTATTTGATCATTATTATTTAGGCGAACAGATAGCACCATTTGCCATGCTTTCGCTATACAAATGAAAAAAATTCCGAATTCGACGGTGGTTCCTATTGAAGTACCCCTCTTAAACATGGTAAGTAGAGATAGGTAGGTAGATATGTAGGTAATAATTGGTAAAAATCGTTTAAACAAGATAGAGATTTACGGCTAGTTAAGCAACAATTGGGTCCCCAAGGTGCCTAGTTAACTCACAATTGTGCAACAATGTGTTGGAGGGTTAAGTATTCACTATCTGAGCTGTTTATCATCTATTTGCTCAGTCTTACATTTGTTGTCTATGACCCAATGTGTTTTTGTAGGACTGATGGTCTTGGTTTCACATGTCCGCTGTGTCCACATCCAAAAATTGTTGAAAAAGACATCGTCCAGGACATGTCCTGGACATCTCATGTTTTTGGTGTTTTCAAACGAGGACACGGGACATTACATTTTAGACACAGAGGACACGACAGGACGTGAGAGGACATGGAGTGTTTACTTCATTTAAGGCTCCCTCATTATACTTTCAGATGAGCTATACCAAGAGTGGGGGCTGTTGCATGTATATTATATTCATTTAAGTGCAATCCATAAGGATTGTAGTACAAAAATACGTGAAGTACAGTACCTTGGTATGTGCCTAGATACTGTTATGTAATGTATGTGAGTCAAAACTTCTGAGGACATGGGGCGGACATGGGACTCAACACGGACGTATGTCCTCGTTTCCACAAAAAACCCGCGTCCTGGAGAAATTAAGGACATAGGACACGTCCAAGGACACGTCCAGGACATGTCCAGGACATGTGAAACTAAGCTGATGGTGAAGCGTTGTAATTTAACTTGCTGTTATTAGTCATGATATGGCAATGCTTTAAAGGCTATACTACAGCATGATTGACCCTACGATGTTGTGATCTTATTTTGGGCACCCTACATCTGCCATAATAGGGTACCCCTAAGTGAACATGATGTTCGATGTGCTAGGTATGGAAGCGGTATGTTTCAGTCTTCAGAGAAAAATACCCCCTCCTAGTAAAACACCTAGCACTTATATTTTGGCGATAAAAGGAGGCGAATTATACTAACACGAGTCCTTGATAGGGGAATGCACGCCAGTTCACTCCCACAATCTAGTAATGTACTCAGGGTGATGATTACAATCACACATCTAGAAATCCACTAGAGAACGAGGTTTTTTGTAAATTTAAGAATCATATCCATCAGGAACTTATGGTGGATGATTTAACAATCAACTGTGTACTTGGAAAGAGGAAACTTACCAATTCATTCCTATCTTCAATCCTTTTTTATAGAGATTGATTGTTGAGTGCACAGATGTGGGTCCATTATCAGTGTAGATTTTCCAAACACCAAGGACTATTATGATGTTGATCTGTAGAATTTTCCCTTCATTCCACCTTGTTACCTCGCTGCCCCCTTCTTCCATTACTTCTCTCTAAGTGAGGCTAAGCGGGTGATGCTTACGTGAGGGCATTCTGGCATTAGCCCATGCAGTCCAATTACTGCCCATGCTATTGTATCAATTGTTGAGTAGAAATGAAAACTTGACATTATTTACTATCTGCGGCATCACTGCCCGTAGATGAACTAGATCATACACCTTTTGAGATTAAGGATCAAACAGAAGTATGAGTATAAACATTTCTTGTGGCTTCAACACAGCGAATGACATGAATGAACTATGACGAGGCCAGTATTCAAACAAATCGGGATACGTCTGCATTTCAGTTAAACGGCTCGTATTAAGTGATTAAATATTCCTAATTAAATTCTAATTCATATCCTCTCATCCAACTAATGTATAAAAATCATATGCAACCTAAGAGTCACCTCAAAAAGAGGAGACGGACTTCAAAACAGATTGAGTTCCATTTTTGCATGAATGACCAGGCGTACACTGTCCCTTCAAATTGTCCTCCGCAATTTGTTGCATGTTACCAACAATGAAACTGCGGGCAGTTTTGGCCTGATCGCGTGAAACCATGAACAAGATTTTCAATCCTGTCCAAAGCTTGTTTTGAGCAGAGTATTGTTTGTTGAACTTTTCCAGAAGCCCTTTGTTATGATGCTTTTCAATGCTCTTGAGCTTGCTGTTTTGATCTAACGATTCATTACCTGTAATAACATTGTCCATGCCTGCACTGGTTGTAGTTCGAGAGCGAATGGCCCCAGGTGACAGCTTTGATAGTCGACTGAAACAACCAACAGTGATTGTCTTCGAAGAAGCCTTAGCAGTGACATTTTTAGAGTCAGCCGTACATGGTGTTATTTTTCTAGTGATTTGGTCGTGTCTCAAACGGGCTCCAATGCTTGAACGACCAGCCCCACTTCCGTATCCAAAAGTCAAACCGGGTGTTACGCTTGGTAAAGATGAGGTGTCTCAGATCGAATATTGCGCATCACATCAACAGAAAATTCAACACTGCATGAAGCACGTACCAAATGTTGGGATCGCTATACATAACCAAATAGCCTTCAGGATGAGTAGAATTCGATTCTGATGAAGCAGGAAAAGGGTTGAGGGGATGCCACTCCATATTATAGTTGATGCACCATATTCTCCATAACCCGGTCCCCTCAGCAGTTAAATGGCGTGCTTCATACTGCACTGTTTTGACAAAATCACGATGCAAGCCGTCGTCAGCATCTAGCCGCGTTTCAAGCAGTACTGCTCCTTCATTCGATTTTTCGAAAGCATCTTTGATAAGGGTTATGTTACCAGACAATACCTTTGCAGACATCTCTGGACTGTTGCTATGTGCGCGGAGAAACTGGCCGAACGAGTCACTTTCTTCCCTCCCAAATCCTTCAGGATTATAGTTGCTACCGAGGAGGATGTAATTTTGATTGTTTTTCAAAAAACTAACGAGTTTGCCGAGAAGAGATGGGTGCAGGTCAGGATCGGTGCGAATAATCCACAAGAAATTTTTGTTTGTCTGAGATTCCATACTGGGCAGACAAAATGTTTCAAATAGCTCCAGACGAGCCTGTCCTAACTGAAGTAAGTCGGGTTGGTGTTGCATGAATCGAGTCTGGACGACATGAACTAACCCCAGATTCCTTCTATGAGCTTCCTGGATTGGTGTCGCTTTTGGGACCGGCTTTCGAATCTTGTCTGCCCTCGACCTCGGTCCGCCAAAATGCAAATAGATGATGAAAAAGTATGCAAAGGTCGCCAGTGAGAACACGAACAGAGGAAGATGACGCAGCGGGAGCTTTCGCGATGGGAAAATTGCCGACTGGGCTTTGGGTTGGCGTGATCGGTTTGAAGGACGCACTTCACAACCGACACTAGTTTTATCGTTGGCTAAAGTTGCAGGTTGATCTTGTGTCAATGTGCTCCAGGAACGGCGGGAAGGTCCAAGCGAGTTCATTGCCACGAAAAAATGCGGCCCTTTAGTGATCTATATGCGTCTTTTTACCGAGGGAAGGTCCGGGCCCTCTTTCCCACCGAGTTGTGCGAAGTATTAGGAGACGCGACAAGCTGTGACGACAGCGCTCCAGAGATGTGGCGAACAACGTGACGAGATAGATGCCTCCTGGTGCCTCGGATGAAGAAAATTGTCATTTCATGAGGTCATGAATCCTGAAGATATTGCAATTTAAATGAGGGCACAATCTGAAGACACTAACCTGTATTCTGTCTCGCCTTCACATTCGCCTATTTATTTTATTAACCCATCTTTTTGCACTTAACGACGAATTCGCGCAAGGAATGGTTATGAGCTCAGATTTCAAACTTAGACGTACTCTTTTAATTTAACGACAGGACCATCACGAATTCTATTAACAAAATTCGATGTTATAAGCGAATAATAGATAAATTATTTAGGCCGACTCGAGAAAAGCTCTCAACGAGATTGATACAATATCATTCTCTCTTATCATAACCTGCCGGTCAGGCCATTGCATAAAAAATTATGCAATGGCCCTTTTTGGCTCATGGGGGTTGCGGGAATTGATAGTCAGAAGGTATCTTCCATATGAAATTGTTCCCTAATATCATAAAATACTTCAACAAGATTCATTGTTTGAAAACTTGCTAAAACTGGTAAAATCATGTGGTGGGAAAAGTTCAACGGCATGAAATAAAAATGAAAGCAGGTTCAACGGCCTAAATGATAACATGTTATGGGTATCCCTATAAAATAATCACAAATTGATGTTCAAGAGCTCATTTTTTCGTCATTTAAGCTTCAAATGCTAATTTTTTCACCATTTAAGCTTCAACAGCTCGTTTTTTGTATCTTTTGCGATTCAAAGGCTCGATTTGCAATATTTTAAGCTTCAATGGCTCCATTTTTCATCTTTTAAGCTTCAATGGCCTGCAGGACCAGAGTTGGTGGAACTTGAGGGATCTTTCGAGTCCCACTATATCCTATGATATCTTCATGTTTCGCCAGAAATAACACCCAAGTGATATTATCCTTGGAGTTATCATGATTTTTGCACGTAAATTTCTGATTGTTGCACGCATCATGTCTAAAATGTATGATATTCTGTGGGACATAATATTACATCGGTCTCACTCGAAGTAATATATAATGCCAAAAATTTGCGAACTAGCCAACACGGGTTTCGATCCCACGGACAAAAAAATAACACCATATATCTTTTGACATATCGCTTAGTAAAACTACCTATATTACTAAGTAAAGAACTGGAACTAGGGGTACGTAGAGTTAAATTTAAATTTCTGTGGGTCTTACAAACTACAGTGAAAAGTGCTTAGACATGGGGAGCTGCTAGACCTTTTCCAAAAATAGTACCTACATTCCAGCAGATTCTAGCAAGAGAACATACATAATCAACTAAATGCAGAAAAAGTCCAGATATTGGACATAAAAAAATGTCACTTACCTGCGATATGTATATTGAGGTCTCAAGCTAGACTGCGAAATCATAGTAGAAAGTACCATAGTCACCAAAATTTAGCAACTACCAGATCCAGTTAGAGAAGTGCTAGCTGCTAGATGGTACCCCAAGTAACTACATAGTGACTGATTTCTAGCATGTCTGAAGATGGTCCACTTTCAGTGTCTCAGTCATATTGTACCATTGAAAATTGTATTACAGACCATCAACAATCATCGGACATGGCCCACATCACCATTACCAACTAGTGGGCTTCTGCCACACATCAAACCATAATATTTTGCATGTTCACTGTCAAAACTCTTTGCACCATGGGCATCCGACTCTCTCGTGACAGTCTCTTTACATTTGACAAATTGCCACAACAGGCACTTTTTCTAATCTACATGCTGCTCCATGCATTATTTTGTTTTATCATAACAGGGCAGCATGATGCAAAATGGCCTCAGAATTCAGCCTGCATGAGATTGTCCCCTATCATCATCTTTTTAAGGGGGGTGTATCCTTGCTGTAGTACAATGTTGTGGTGGCTCTGTGTGGGAAACTACAAGCAACTTATGTGAGTTTAAACTTGATTGCCTGCATCAACCATCCTAATTGAATTGAACTCACTCAACTCTTTTGCCAAATGCAGTTCAAACTTTTCTGACCATCTGATGCACTGATTGTCATCACTTATAGAAAAGGCAAATTGTTATGACATTCAATATTGAGAAGACATTATGTGTTAGTTTTCGTTTTGTGTTTGTTCAAAAACATGTTTCTCTATGATGCCCTTTAGTGATGTTACTAACTCTTGAACGGCTGGGCACAATACATCAAAGTCTAAATAGAGTGGGATTATTGGATTGGCTAATTATTGGATTGGCTAATAATTTTTGCCAGAGTAGTTTCAAAATCATGTGAGTGCAAGCTTTATCATAAACCCAATGATGATAGTGTTTCACAACCCCACCATATCATCAAATTCCATCCATTATCTATTTTCTGCTGCTTTGCAGGAAACAGAGCAGAATTGCATCTGATATGGGCTGGACTGGGAATAAGCTGCATGTTGTCCATACAATGATTGATCTGTGATCTCTACCTTACTTGAATGGGGGAAGTTGGCGTCAGTCTGCTTGCCATGTTGCGCTGCAAAGTAGGGATTGAGTTGGGAGGTTACTTTGAGAATTTGTGAAAATGATATAGCAACAGGAAATAGGCTGAGGATTGATGTTTTTGAGCAAGAGGGAGTAACCTATCACGGTGGAAAGATAGAGGGGAGATAATTCAAGGGACAGAAGCGTGGTTGTACCTGGTCTACTGAGACCATGATGACAATGACAATTGACAAACCAATGGTTACAGAATCTACTCACAATCCCTATTCCCAATCCCACAAATCAGTTGGTACATTGATGCCCCAACAACATCGACACCGACACCATCCACCTCACATTCTCCCTCCCCCCAAACAACAAGTCATCAAGCCCTTCCCGACACTCTATTGGCTCACCTCCCTCCATCTCCACTTCTACGGAAGTCAACTCAAATTATCCACCACACACAGCATAACTGAGCTGGAAGGACGATTGCGTTGCGCTCTTCTTTGCCCTCAAACCTGCAAAAATGGCCCAGGCTCATACATCGTACCGCCCAAAATGGTGGGAATTGCTCGCCTGTACCGATCGGGAGGAGGCATTGTGCAGGGGGTGGGAGGAGGCATTGGATAGATGATGGGGTGTGGTGGGAATTTGACCCAGGAGTAATTGTGGAAGAGAGGCAGTTTGGGATGGTGTCAAGTGTGTGTATGCTCATGAGGCTCATTTTTGGTGCAGGTGGAGGAATGGAGGGTGGAGCGGCAGCGGCTGAGTGATGGTGGAATGAAGGGGTTTGTGTTGGAGGGTGGTTGTGGAGAGGAAACAGAGGAGGAGGAATTGTTGTTGTCGTTGATTCGGGAATGTGATCAAGAGGATTTGAATTTAGTGGGAAAGTGGGCAATGGAAGTGGTTTTGGATTTGGTGTCAGCCCTAACATTACTATTGTTTTATTGTGCATGGGGCACTTGAAATAGATGAATAGGATTGTTTGTATAACACATCCGCATTTTTACACTAAAAATTGGACACAAAAATCCAATGGATGGCAAATCTCCTGCCTCACAAAACTGAGTGTATCCCGTCTCCTCCAAAAAATATATACAAATCAACTCATCTGACCAAACCATAGCATTGCAATCATCCACCATACTGATAAGCACCGGCCTCCTCACTCCTCTCATACTTCCCACTCGTTGCCATACCCTGACTCGTACTCACCACAGCCTCCATTGCCAACCTCAACCTTGCCATGCCCGCCTTTATCCCCTCCCACCCACCACCATCATCAATTCTCCCCACAACAACACCGATCCCAACAATTCTCCTGCAGCCGCCACAATCAGTTGCATTGACTTTTTTTAATTGTAAAGCTTCAAGGAGTAAAGCACCCATGTCAAATTTTTGGGTTGTCTACCTGATGGCATTGTCTTTACAAGATCTATCCTTGTCCAAATGTCTGCCATGACAACAGGTTTTGCTCCAAAACATGTTATTCCTTGTTGCTGCTGAGCGATGCCATCAAGGCAAGGGATTTTTGTCTCAGGATGGGCTCAGCCGCTTTGACAAAAACATCTTCACTTGAAATGAATTGCATCATTCCATGATTTTCTTGAACGTGTTGCCTTCACTGACGGAAGTGATACAAAAGGGACCTGCAATACTTGTGCACAACATTATTGGAGGATCAAAGAAGGCGTCAATAATTATTACCTGTCGCCAATATCATAGAACGATTCTATGATGATTTACCTATATAATTATGAGTAATCATAGTTCATAAGACAAAGAAATGATTGGACTCATAGGTCAAACAGTGCACATGATTTGAAATACTTTTAGATATTACCTATGTTTGTGATGATTTTACTAAATTAATTCTGAGAAATTTGTATTGTGTAGAAGGTCTAACAATCACCTAATTATATGTTAGAATGACAAAATATTTCACGAAGACTGAAAATAATATACTAGGAAGACATAAAGCTCACAACAAAGTCAACTTCACAAGACTGAAAACACACTAATTGCACCCATTACATCATTTATCATTTACCCCATTACTAAAGCCTCCAAATAACAGATGATGAAAAACCTGTCAGCCCACCTCATACCAAGAGTAAGAAGCAGTTCCCATTAAACAAAACAACACTGCAATGATGGAAAATACCCCTATTAGCCCACCTCTCACGGAGATGAAAAAATCATCCCAACAATCCAATGTTTCCAATTCTGTGGGAACATCACCAAATGTCTCCTCAAATAGATCAATTGCACAACCTTTGAATCCTGCCATACCCTCCACCTACTGATAGCGATCTCAAACAGCAGCAACTTTTCACTTTCGATCTGTCCCTCTGGCATACAGTTGTATCAATGATGTGATTGATAATGAAAACATGGAGTATACAAAGATGTACTGTTAGTTAAGGTTTTGAGTATGCACAAAAACACAGTTGCACAATGTCAGAGTCTGGTGAGACTTATCATCTTTCATTTCAACATTCCTTGTGTTGTCCCAACTTTCTAAGTAACAACTTCAAAATGAATTAAGGTTGTGATTAATACCATTGCATATTGGAATGAATTTGTGAAATAATATGGCACATGTCATGTTATAGTTATGGTACACAAGTATGCACCATATTTTACAGATGTTTTGCAAGTAATTTCATTTGGTACCAGAGGTGTGCCATACCTTGAATCTTGAATGGCACACGTGATCAGTGTACCATATACAAAATTGAGGATTCTCTACTAGCAACAGCAAATGTTGTTCAAATGGACCCTATGGCCATGTCCAACCAAACCAGTGTTATAAACAATGAGTAGTTAAGACTCCATATTAGAGTATGTATTGGTTGTGAGCCCTTAGGGGGAGGGGGGACACTAGGAGGTATAGGTAGAGGCGCCACTAATATTTTACATATATTTATGTACCTTAAAAATGTATCATACACAGGGTTCATTGCCTGCAGATGATACAGCAATTGTTCGATCCCAAATCCCTGGCAATGATGTGAAATGAACGTGACCAGGACATGAGCTTGAGTACAGAAGTTCATTTGGGGGGTTTGGGGGGGAGAGTGGATGATGTATTTATACACTTCATCAGATATGACAAAACATTGGGGTCCAGTTGGAAGCGCATATAATTTGCAATCATTTCATGTTGGTGAGAGTAAAGACTTTCCCAGTGGGATTGTGTGGTGAGTTGAGAATAATTGCTGAAGTTTTGAAGACACTGCTCTCTCTAGTTTTCCTATTTCCATCACCGGTTCTCCACCTGTTGTCACATCATCAAGATCATGGTATGGCACGAATATTACAGTACATGCACAGGTATCCGACAAGCAAGTTTGAATTGATTGACATACAAATCAGAAAACAGCAAAAGGAATAACTTTATCACCTGGCTTCACCAAGGTCTGCAAACTCAAATACAGCCCCTGGCTGGAGTCCACTATCACAGCCACTATGTTCATTGGGTCAATTGTTTGCTGCAAATGATTCGAATGCCTTTTTGCCAATTGTTGAACCAAGTTGGGGCGGCCATCTGTACGTGCGTATTGGTGTGGTGATGTTATACAATCTACCATAACCAAAACCAGACTTTCGACAGCAAACTGTGCTAAAAGCCAATGAGGAAGTCCCATGGATAATAGAAAGTAGAATAAAATGAGATAAATCAAATGACTTTTTGTGAATACTAGCATTCATAGCAAAACACACCTTCTCCTAAATTTGTGACTTCAAATTCTTGCTAAATTCTACCAAACTCTGATCAAACAGTCAGACCTGTCATGGTACCCAGTCATAGTATTGCATGCCCTGCACTTCCATTCAAATCTTTCGATGTTGAATCTATGTCAACACCACTGTCATTGCAAATTTGTTAGATATCTTTGCTTTCAATGTGTCAAGAGTTGCAGATCCCATTGAAGAAAGGTGCCTGGTCTGCGGTATCACTGATGCCATCGTAGTTCACTGATCTCTGATCAATATCCTTGCACAGCCCAGTTTGGGTCTTACTATGCACCACCACCAATGATTGGTGGCACCTGTGAAGGCTACAGTGGAAATATAAATTTACAATAGACGATGCCAATCCTGTGAGGAAGATTGCAAAATTGCAGGCACCACAATACAACGAGGCATAAGATTATGACACATGTATCTTTCTTCCTGCTTTAGCTTGCTACTGTTGACAAGTTAATGATGTGGTGTGAGAGGACTTCAGTTTGATTGAGGGTTGGTCGCAGAAGAGTTGCAGAAAGATGATCAAGCATTCAACCCTCATTCAACCATTCTCAGGCCACAGGCTACCCACTCCTGAAACCCTGTCTTACATATGTTGCCTTCACTGTATGAAGTCTAGGAAATGGGCGGGCAATTATTCATGCGCTTACACGTCCATGTTGAACCATATTGAACTGCAATACCATACATCATAAGCATATTTGATATTCCTACCACCCACAGTACCACCACAAAATACCTACAAAGTGATTACATTAACAAATGCTAAAACACAGTGAAACAAAACATTTTTGAGTCAAAATCTTAGAGGAGCACAAGTGTTGTCATCAAAGCTGTATTCTGGAATATACAAGGTAACATGATTCTTGTCTTATTATCAATTTATCTTTCTGTGTTTCAGCCAATAACAATAAGAGATTGATTGTTGTGTCTTCGCAAACATTCCCAGCTCTGAGAGGTTGGTATCAATTCAATGTTTGACCAACTTTTTCATAGTTATGAAAATGTGAACCCCCAATTATGCGTACTAAACACATCACGGTCTGCCTCCACCACATTCTTCCTCAACTTTGCAATCAATACCTGAAATTCCCACAACAATTTCCATCCTGTCATATCAGGAATAGTCCACGTGGTCGTCCCTGCCACAATGACCTGCGCAAGAATCTGATACAAAAGCTCCGGATCGGACCGCCCCACATCTTCCGTACTAAACTCAATTTCATCACAACCCAACGACTTGGCATACCGCACCGCCCTCACCGCAATCTCCACCAACTCCTCCGGACTCTTATTCAACTTGCTCTTCATATGAATCTCACTTGTGGCAATAAAAGTATGAATCCTTGGCCGCACCGCCCACCACACAGCATCCCCTGCCTGCGCAATATCCTTCTCGTTGGTGTGCAACAACCCGCAAATGACGGGACGCACCCATCCTCAAAGACCTGGTTCCCCACCGTAACGATGCGTTTGATGGCAATGAAGTCATCAGGGGAGGCAATGAGGAATCCAGCCTTGATGATGTCCATGCCCAGCTTAGCGACGTTGCGTGCAATTTCTAGTTTTTCTTTGGAGCAGAGCGTGGGCGCCTAGGGATTGTTTGCCATTGCGGCGGGTCCTCAGATGTGGTTGGGAATGTACGGGGGGCATTTGCGGCGTTTGTAGAGTTCTTGGATGGCGGAGTCATGGGAGGTGGTGGAGTAGAGTGGGTGGGAGCATGGCATCAGTTGGTGATTGTCTTGAATGTGTTGCCTTCACTTTTCGATTAGATCAGTCATGACAACTTAGTACACTCCACATACATACCTAAAACTCAGTATGTCCTCACGCAGGAACTAACCTCTTCACCAACTTCCGCCAGACATCGATCCACCTTGAACATGGTCTTTACCATCCTACACCTCATTTTCATCGTCCTTCCCACACTCTATCTCCTACAGAGAGGAGTGTCCCTGGTGTACGATTCGTGAAGTGAGCAGAGGCTGGAAACAAGGCTGGTTTTGGAGGAAGCTAGAGGTGTTAGGTGATGATAGCTGGCTGGCTACAGCAATAGAAGCGGGCACCGTGCTTGCAGTGGTGGATGGGTCGTATATTCGAGAACTCTTTCCGGATGCCAACTCCTGTGCCTTTGTGTTGGAGTGTCAAGAAGGAAGAGGCAGGCTCCTGGGTCGTCTGGTTGAAGGGTCGACAGACGCGTGTGCTTATCGGGGAGAATTACTTGGACTGTTAGCGATACATTTAATATTGAAGGCGGTAAACACACTTCAGCCGGGACTGACTGGATCAGTACGTATCGGCTCTGACTGCCTAGGAGCACTGGGCCGAGTCATGCGCCTCCCCAGTGATCGACTGCCAAGTGGGACCAAACACTCAGACATCCTCAAGGTGATGATGCGGCACTGTCAAGACTTCTCCTTCAACTGCAACTATGTTCATGTGAACGCACATCAAGATGATCATGACGATTATGGGGAACTATCGCGGATATCACAGCTCAACTGCTGCATGGATCTAGCCGCCAAGAGCGAACTGTGGGAATTGGTGGGTCAGCCGACTCCGGCTCAACTGCCTCTACCATTGGAACCGGTGGTAGTAATGGTCGGACGGCACAAAATGACTTCCGGGTCGGAAGAGAGCATTGTATATTGGTGTAACAAGATCTTGACCGGACGTACCTTGGCTGATCCGAAACTGCACTGGCTGGATGAAGAACAATTTGAGGAGATATACTGGCCAGCGTGCTATCAGGCCTTGACAGAGGTTACTCGTATGTTCCAGCTGTTTGCGGCAAAGCAAACACTTGGGATAGCAGGTAGTAATGTAAATCAAGCTTACTACACTCCTGGACATGATAGGAGATGCCCCAGCTGCAGAGTGGAGTTCGAGACATGTGGGCATATCTTGATGTGCAACGAGGCAGGTAGAGGGGAAGCTTGCACCGCTCCATCGACCTTCTTGACAGCTGGTTACAGGTGAATGGGACGGAGCGGCGGCTTCGTCGGTTTATTGTGCAATACGCTCACGGGAGGGGTGGTCGTAGTATGCACGACATTGTGGGATTCCGACAAGAATATCGGAGGTTGGCGGCATCAGTCGACTGTATTGGGTGGAGGCGATTCATGGAAGGTATGCTGTCGGTAGAGTTGGTAGAACTACAAAAATATGCCTTAGTTGAGACTGAGTCACAGCTGACGATTGACAAGTGGGCAAAGGAACTAGTAATCCGGTTGCTAGAGATCACTCATGGGCAATGGCTATATCGGAATATGATGGTGCATGACCGGACTGCTGGGGATTTAGTAACGAAACGCAAAGAAGAGGTTGGAAGATCAATTGGAGAGCGGTGAGGAGGGGCTGGACGAAGAGGATAAGTTTCTCTTGGAGATCAACTTAGATGACCTAGGTACCTCGTCGGGAGAGGACCAAACCTATTGGCTGCTGGCACTGGAGCACTGCAAACAAAAAACACCGGTAGCTTCCCCATACACTCGCAAAACGTCAGAGTGTAGGGGGGGTTACCGGAATTTCAAGAGTGTACGGGTGGGTTACCGGTTTTTTTATACATTACTTAAGCCGCATTTTCGTTTATCACGCTAAGCTTTGAAGCAAAAAAAATCTTCCGAGTGGTTGTTTGTTTCATGACTCACATTTTGCAAATCACGAGTTGTAAACAGCAAGATCACCTGTTGGGTCTAGTTTTGGTTTCAATTCTAGGCTTGATCTATGATTTCATTTGGTGATTGCGCTTTGGGCCTATTCATATTTTCAAAATAATATGGTACAATCAGAAGTGACTGCGCCAAAAAATGAGAACACAAAAGAATAATAAGTGGGGCTGAAAATGAGAGTACTGTGTCTACGTGTTTGTTACCTATTCCTTTGTATCACGTCACCTAATTCTTGTGTGGCATATTTGTATGATAATACAGTTTTTTTCATCTACGTATGGTACCATACTACAACGATGGTGCTTGACCCAGACACAACAGTATGGTACAATAGCAGTGTGCCCTGTCACTGCTTTCACATCACACAATTATTTTTTTCAATTACATCACTGATACCCCACCGGCCCATCATGGGAACAGCCGAAACTCAGTCCACAGACTGAGTTATCCCTCCCGCCTTGCACCGCCATGTTGCCAACAACAATTGGCAGCGGCGGGTATATTTTGGGAGTGAGTAATCTTGATTTCGTCTTGTTCTACAATATTATACTCACCACACGGCCAATTTTTTTTCAATTAATTAGTTGCAGGCCTGCCGGCAAAAACGCCGAAACTCAGTCCACAGACTGATTAGGCATTCCGCCTTGCACCGCCGTGTTGCCAAGACCGATTGGCAGCGGCCGGTATATTTTGGGGGTGAGTTTTCATGAACTCACCATTTTTTGCACTATAATACTCACCACAGGTCCAGTTTTTTCCAATTAATTAGTTACAGGTGTACTTGCGAAATCGCCGAAACTCAGTCCACAGACTGAGTTAGGCATTCCGCCTTGCACCGCCGTGTTGCCAACAACAATTGGCAGCAGCAGGTATATTTTGGGGGTGAGTTTTGATGAACTCACCATTTTTTGCACTATTATACTCACCACACGTCCATTTTTTCCAATTAATTAGTTATAGGTGTACTGGCAAAATCGCCGAAACTCAGTCCACAGACTGAGTTAGGCATTCCGCCTTGGACCGCCATGTTGCCAACAACAGTTGGCAGCGGCGGGTATATTATGGGGGTGAGTTTTGATGAACTCACCATTTTTCACACTATAATACTCACCACATGTCCATTTTTTTCCAATTAATTAGTTACAGGTGTACTGGTGAAATCGCCGAAACTCAGTCCACAGACTGAGTTAGGCATTCCGCCTTGCACCGCCGTGTTGCCAACAACAATTGGCAGCGACGGGTATATTTTGGGGGTGAGTTTTGATGAGCTCATCATTTTTGACCCTATTATACTCAACACATGTTATTTTTTTTCAATGAAATAGTTACAGGCCCAGTTCTGAAATCCCCAAAACTCAGTCCACAGACTGAGTTTGGGATTTCGCTTTGCACCGCCATGTTGCCACTGATTTTTGGCACTGGCGGGTATATTAATAGAGGTGAGTTGAAAAGAATACAATTATTTCTACACATGTCTTGACTACATCTAATTTTCAATTATTTTGTTTCAGGCCAGGCACGGGAACAACCGAAACTCAGTCCACAGACTGAGTTTGGCATTTCGCCTTGCACCGCCGTGTTGTCAGCAACGGTTTGCAGAGGCATGTAAATTTTTATGGTGAGTTATTGAAGTCAAACTGTATTACAATTGTTTTCATTTCAGCTTAGTTTCAATTAAATAATTAATTTTCTTCTACCTTGGTGATAATATTGTCCACAGTATCGTTTTTCATCTTGGAGCAGCTTGGGGCTGAAATTTTGGCACCTGTGTCATTTTTGGTGGGCTCGGGGTGGTGGGTGGGCCCCTAAAACATGTTAATGTAGTATGTTATTATTAGTGGAGATAAATTACACATACTCTATTATTGTAGTCCAACAGTAGGTAGCCCTCCCGGTAACCCTCCCGTAACGTTCCGGTAGCCCTCCCGTATGCTCCGGTAACCCTCCGATACTCTCCGGTAGTCTTCCCGTAACCTTCTGGTAACCCTCCCGTACACTTCCGGTTACCCTCCCGTACACTTCCGGTATGCCACCGGTAAACATTTTTTTAGCTACTAAGTAATGCAGTTATAGCCACTAATTAGATTGATATCGATTCTAAGACTTACTGAGAAGTCTGTTTTCCTGTAAAAATGTACCAATTCCTATCGTACATAGAAATAAATCGAAAAGCTCCTTTTGGTCTCAAATTTCCGGTAACCTCCCGGTAGACTCTGGTAACCCTCCGGTTCCGGGGGCTCCGGTAACCTCCCCGTACACTCAAGTGTACGTGGAGGTTACCGGTGTATTTCGTTTGCAGTGAGGCAGCACGGGAAGCCAGGGAGTTGCGTCTTAGTCAAGAGTGCAGTGACAAGGGCTCCCACTAGGGGGAGTGGCGCTTGAAGGTTCCTGCATGCAGGACATAAAGTCGTAGGACTTTAATGCCTGAGCGTAAGCTCAGATGAGAGAGAGCCGCTCTCTCTGGTGGTCCAGGCTGCAACGCTAATCGGCAAGCCCCATTGGCGTATGAAGACTCCCATTTGTGGTTCTAGTGTCTAGGTAGTTATTTAAAAGGTACCTAATTTCTTATGTTGTTGTTGTTGTTGTCCCCAGTGTACGCTTTACACATTGACGGGATAGCTGAGATCGACACGGTCAAATTTCACCATGGTGCAGCCCATACTAAAAAAAAACACACTCTACCCACTTACCTCCTTACTAAGGCCCCATCACTACGTCACGTATTCCCCCATATCAAGTGTGCACATAGCCGTACCCATCAGACTACAAGCAGGCACTGGGAAAACATCTGCAACTTCACGCCAACGAAAAAGGTACAATCCTGTGACTACTATCTAACTTTAATAAACACTATAAAATCCAGCGCAAGGCACTGCATACATTCACAGCCATCCTATACACACACCACAGTGCAAATTAGCACACCGAGCTTTCACAAAACTACTCCATCGAGATTAGTTCCCTTCGCAAAGCAAAAGTTACTAAACATGGCTGTCGACTCCAATAAACCCACCGTAAATAGGCGCTCAAAGAACCTCAAGGCATCTGCCATGCTCACGTCTCTAGGCAGGACTAGGAATGCCCCCAAACCTCCAACCCTGAACAGCAAGGACCCCAACAACCCGGTTAACATTCCGCTCCCAGAGGACGATGACGACCTTGGAGAGTTCCAAGACCCTGTAGATAGTCTCAAACAAGGAGAAAATCCAACCAACAACTCTTCCAACACCCCAGTCACCACTATCAACATGGACACTTCCTTCGACGACTCTGAGGAGATACCTCCCACCAATCTCTTCATCAATGAACACACCAACGCCCCCAAGAACCCTGAGGACAACCCCAATCTCACTGCCCCAACTTCTGAAGAAGCAACTACCATGGAGAAAAGGGACCCTGAACAACCTGGCGGCCAGGCTGAGACAAGCAAGAGCAACCCAGCATTTAGCCCCTCAGATTCTCACTGGAATGCCCACTCACTAAATTCCACGGAAGATGAGATGGATTCTGAACCTATTTCAGACAAACCTAAATCACCTTCTTCCTCCCCGGTGAAGAAAAAGTCAAAGAAGTCTGCTTTAAATGCCCTGATCACGCCAGACCCTCCCAAATCCGTCCCAAAGGCAAGCACCAACTCAACAAGCCAAGACAACCCCAAACCTGGTAAGAATAAAATCACAGAGAAGGATAGTAAGTGTAAAGAAGCAGAAAAGAAAGCAACTTCAAAAGACATCCCTGTCAAGACTCCAAATAAACCAACCCAGTCTGCCATGAAAGAAGGAAAGTACACTAAGCCTCCCAGCAAGACCCCAGCAAAGGCAATCCCTCCTCCCCACAATCATGCGCATAAAAGAATTGTGGTAGAGGGATCTATCGACTTCTCCAAAGAGGCTCTCTCTTACATCCCCACTAATGCGAAGAAGATCACTCACGCCATCACAATCCTTCTCACAAATCTTCGCTACGTGACATAGGCCAATTATCTACCTTAACTGGTAAACCCAAAGAGGTTCCAGGTGGAACCTCCAATGGTCCTCTTCCCTTTGTGTAACACAAAGGAAGTACAATAGTCATAAGATATTGTTTCTGAGAAACAATATTCAAAAGACAATTTCTTTCTTGAGAAACACCCATATACATTCTAGGTGTTTCTTGGACAAAATATCCAAGAGAGGATTTCTTTCTCAGAAACCTTCTCATGGGACAGTTCCTGTTGGCAGTTGAGAGAAAAGGAGCAGTCATGGAACTGCCCTAAATTACCTCCAATCTCTAACAGGATCACCTGTGCTTGGTGATGCATGGATTACCTAGTGTACCATGCAATACCTATTTCAGTAGTGTAACTCTCATAAATAAAATCTTTCAACAACATGTATCTACCCGTTTACTACATAGTAACAACTACAGCAAAACGGCTTAGGTCACTATCAATTGATAGCCTTCGCGCAAACAGATCGGATCGTCTGTCCGTCGCTCCACCATCCATCATCCATCAGCTGTTGTCGGTGGTTGACCATGGTAGGTTCGTCTGTCCGTCGTCCCTTGTTGCTCGAAGCCGTCCAATACACTTGGTGTGTTACACGTGGCGCAACTTGTGCTGCCTGACCCCAAGAGTAGCAATATTGCCACAGCTGAGCCCGAGTCACGTACTCAGCCAGTTGAAGTGAGTTTACTCACAGGCCGGCACGTGTTTTTAAACACGTAGCCAAGAACAATTGCCCTGAATGTCAGTGAGGACTAGATCCCACTTGACACGGGTATACTCCGCTTTGTTAGCAGAGTGCGCATGTAGCACTAAGTGCACTTGCCGTAAAAAAGACCACTTGTGACGTATCATACGCACTTGTGGCACGAATGCTTACGTGCCTATTAGGTAGTAGCAGCCCCTCATTAAAAATGAGGAGGCAATAAACATAAATGCCTCGGTTTATTTTTATCCGAATGAGCAATATGTGTGTAGTCTATTTTTAGACCTAAAAACACGATTAGACTTAAAATTAGTCCGTACCCGTGATCACATGCAGATGCAGTGACACCACGGAGTACTAAGTACTTATAGCCTTAGGGCAGTACAAAAAAATCTTCTAGGGCATAAAATGACCCTATGAAGAATCGTATGGCCTCTAAGGCCTAAAAAGCTTGCTCGTGACCCCCGAGAGGTTTCGGTCACTTGAAAGACTCGCGATTCCCCTGGAAGTTCGCGGTTCTCAGGTTTCCAATGTGTGCGACACATCCTCAAGGGAAAATGAGCCCGCGCGGGGCGTAGTCCCACGATCGTGGATCAGCCCCATTCACATGGGAGCGCGTCACGGCACAGCCCATTTCACAAAACGTATCGCGACACAGCCCTCGCGATCACGATCTGAAAAAAACGACCACATATCATTTGTCCTAGACTCGCTGGGCTCAGCCCACGTGCGCGATGGACCAGCCTAGGAGAGAACATTGTTCTACTCCGCATATGGGCATAGGAGCGCAATATATTGCCGCATCCCGGTCAAAACATCAGAGTGACGCGGAGTATTGTCTCCAAGTCCCAGCACGCATGGGGGCGCAAGAAGGACCCATAAAACGACTACGTGTCGTGCCCCAGAAACACTCTTAGCAAAATTCTCGCAAATCTTCGATTTGCGCAAGAATGCTGCATACTTTTTGCGGGTTTTTATCAGGAAAACACGCAACTTGTTGATTTCGTTCTGAAATCCAAGCAAAAAAGTGAGAAAAGTCCACAAAAGTGAGAATTCTTCTCATGTGGTATCCCTTTCATGCATCTAAGCTACCAAGCTTGGCAAATGAAGGAAAGAAAGCTAGTTGGCTTATGAATAGCCAAATGCACAACCTCTGGTCCGAGGAAAATAGAATTTAGAGCCCGAAAATATAAATTCGAATTATTTAATTTTAAATTAAAGAGCTCGTTAGAGAAAAATCTTGATCAAAATTCTACTGTCACGTTAAAATAACCTGATATTCAAATACCTTGCTACATGTAAAAATAAAACAAAAATGCCAAGAAATCTTCTGGCATCATGAATTGTTTTCTCAAGAAGATGAACTCTTCTCCCACGTTGAGAAATGTACACATGTGCCATGCTGCACTATTAACAAGCAATGGTATCAAAAAAGCAACTGGAAATCAAACCATGTTGGGTTTCAAACCCCTGACACGGTGTTGCTACAGTAACAGTGAAAGCAAGAAGGATGTAGTTCCAAGCTTCCCCCATGTTCCAAAATTAGGAACATCCATATGTTTTCCTTACCCAGCTAGGCAGGTGTCAAGCTCTTGGCGCACGCAGGATGGGTTCTTCCTACTCAAAAGGAAGGGCAAAGTCACACGATGTTTTTTATTGCACAAGCATTAAATTCCTGTCAAAACACACTTTTCTGAGTACATATTACCCAGAGTGACTAAGCCAGCATATGACCTCAGTCTTTGACAAATGCAAGAACTGAGTTTGAATTGTTCTAGATTTTCGAACAAATAACAACATAAAATATGTTAAGATCAATTTTACCTTGCCAGTGATAATTGATGCAAAGTCTGCAAAAATCTGTGAACCAGAGTTGAAACAAAACCTGGACACAACATACCATGCACATAGCTAACCACTTAAGTGCAGGACTCTTCTTGAGCAAAAATACTCATGATCACAGAGCTAACCACTCCTGTGAAAAACTCCTCTGGGGGTTGAGTAAAATAGCAGACCTTCCAAGCTGTGTCAAAAAAAAGACACACACTTACACTACAAACTCAATTTCATACACGTTACTGAGGTTTCTCATGACAAGAGAAACTGTTTGATGAAGTTCAGTGTGTTGGAAGAACGTGCCTGTTTACCTCTATTTTTCCAAAGAGGTAGGTTTACAGCCTATAAAGACAGAGCACAACCAGTCCAAAAGTCAAGTAAAAACAACGAGGACAATTTACCTTGGCGACTGGAGGGTTTCATTGACAGCCGTCGTCAGAACTGGCTGTACAACAACAGAACACCCAAACAAACATAAATTACTGTAAATCAAAAAGTGATTCTTAAAATAAGATATGGACAAAAAGTTAGCAAAACTGTCTAAACTCAAAAGAATCCTTACAGTACTGTAGATGTTGCTATGTTCAACTCTGCAAACACCATAAGACTTCATGAAAAGTCAACAAATCATAGACTAGATACTGACGCATCTGGAACCCGTTCATGCCTAGAAACACTGAAGAAGGTTATACCTACTCAGAGCTAGCAATAACAATCATGGGTTTTCCATGTGCCTCACAAGCACATTCAATGGAGTCAATGATGGCCATACTGTTCACAATAGAACTCATTTGGAGTAATATGATATTCTCCAAAGGCTAGCTTGAGAGACCACCTTAAACAAGGTTAGGATGGACTTACCAAGCAGCGAGTAAGGGTTTGCATGACAAACCAATACACAACATCTCTGCACAAAGACAACAAGGGCTTAATAATAGACCCAAAGTCTTCGCATGGCAAAAGCACCATGCTTACAAGCAGATAGAAACTCGCTGAAACATTTGCCCATACAGGGAACTCACATGCTACTGGGTGGTCCAGTACAAGGGAGAACCTTGGGTAAGACAATATGATTGTCTCGCCTCACTCACAACTGGAATTGTAGAGGAGGAGGTACACTGTACACAAAAAGAGACACATTAATGTTAGACATTTGTTACCACAACAAGTCTAGAGCAACACCAACTCAGGTTGGGTATGCTCGCATTCTAGTACAGCTTGCTGAACTTAGAGTGCATATAATACACAGAATAAGAGAAAATGAATCCTTGACCATGATTAACATCATTGGATTCAACACTGTGTCTTACTAGATTATGGTCTCACTGAGACTCAATGACTAGTACTTGATTCTCTTGTGAGAACTTCTGATGGTTTACCTTCAGAATTATCCATGGAGAACACATATGGTGTCCATAAGGAAGGACTCTTAGAGTCACCGAAACACGTGGGTCTTTTTGCTAAAGACAACGGGATGACCATAGGTAGTGCACATATGTATGGCACAACAAACCATAAAATAAGCCTCATAATCACATGAGCACACGAACAAAAACGATCCACAACCTCTGTTCTTGTAAAACCACAGCATATAGAATTGTGAGTATCCCTAGTTAAACAGGAATCACATCTCACACACAGGATAAGTCAAACATGAACATCTCTACTGAGAGACATGTAGCACCTTGTTGGCATGCAATGCAAAACAAATGCAACACAGCCAGCTATACACAGAAATGTAGTATTGCTTCACTAGCTTAGACAAATCCAAAGAGAAACACAACTATTACGTTGTCAACATATCATGGAAAGTTCACTTCTCCATGATGCTCGCTGTGAAGTCACAATATGGTTCCATAAACCATAAGATTATAGTCAACAACTGTCTTTCAAAATATAAAATAGGTACGTACATGCACATTTAGTTATGTTGCAATGTCATTACCACCAACAAAAGAGTTATACAGGTACAGACCTCCCCTGAGGATCCCTGCTACAAAATACAAAAGGATATCATACACACTGAATCCGTACTCTTCATGGTACAAAAAGACATAGACGTTGACGCTTGGACCTTCCAATGATTATAGTCAATACATTATGTATGACTTAACATTGTTCACTTGCCGATAGCTGACCCTTTGGGCAACTATTCCCATGGATACATAGGGGTTACAGAGCAAATAGAAGGACAATATACAAACACAAAGGATTGCAGAAGATAACAAACAGAATATCTGTACTATCAGCACCTTCGTACCTAGACCTGGTTCAATATCCACATTGTACACACATCGTGACAATTAAGGTGCAGTTTCAACACTCCACTTTCGGACCATATGCATTTCATTTGGCTTCCCAGTGTAAGTCAACCAGAGTCTTCAAATATCAAAACCCAAAAAGTGAATTACTATCTAGAGTTCAACATCAACCAAATCATGGAGATGCTTGGCCTGCTGTACCAATCATGGTCTTGTCAGCAGCTTCTAGTGGCACAATGTTTACCTAAACAAACACTCAGATGCCATTCACTCATACCTACTATGCAGTGCCTATCGCCTAAATGTAGTGTAGCAATCATAAGATGGAATTGTTGTTCGGCATTCCACTTTTGCACACACAGACTAAATCAATAGGAGACACCAGGCAACACCAAACCGACCCAAAATTATCCTCATATATTTATGGTCACATGGTCCGTGGAAAGCAATGCTTAGTAAACAAAGGTATTTTACCCCGCACAAATATTCAGTCGGTATACCAGTGATAATTGGACTATCACAGACAGTATACGATAAGACAATCAGGGTTACACGCGGAAGTAAGTCAGAATATAAGTTTGACTTAGGAGAGTACAATCAAACCAGCTTTATCATAAGCCATGACAAATCTCCCTCTCCACATGAACTTACACTTCATATACTACATAAAATAATATGTAGGTACAAATCGTCACAGGCAGCTTGCACATTTTTAACCTCAACAAGAACGGTTTTTCTGCAAGTCTGGCTCATATTCGGATTTTTTCCTCACCGAGGTTTTACTTTTCCGCGAGCCACGCTAATTCTCCAATCGTGGGGCGAGTGACATAGGCCAATTATCTACCTTAACTGGTAAACCCAAAGAGGTTCCAGGTGGAACCTCCAATGGTCCTCTTCCCTTTGTGTAACACAAAGGAAGTACAATAGTCATAAGATATTGTTTCTGAGAAACAATATTCAAAAGACAATTTCTTTCTTGAGAAACACCCATATACATTCTAGGTGTTTCTTGGACAAAATATCCAAGAGAGGATTTCTTTCTCAGAAACCTTCTCATGGGACAGTTCCTGTTGGCAGTTGAGAGAAAAGGAGCAGTCATGGAACTGCCCTAAATTACCTCCAATCTCTAACAGGATCACCTGTGCTTGGTGATGCATGGATTACCTAGTGTACCATGCAATACCTATTTCAGTAGTGTAACTCTCATAAATAAAATCTTTCAACAACATGTATCTACCCGTTTACTACATAGTAACAACTACACCAAAACGGCTTAGGTCAGTGAGGCGAGACAATCATATTGTCTTGCCTAAGGTTCTCCCTTGTACTGGACCACCCAGTAGCATGGGAGTTCCCTCTACGAACAAATGTTTAGTGAGTCAAATTAACAGCAACAACCAATTGAAGGAAGTCTGGCTAGGCGATGGAGGTGCCAAAGTACCAGATAACATCACCCTCCTCCAAGATTATATCTTAAATATGAATCTGAAACAGTTCAAACCCAATCAAGGCCCAAAGGATGCCCTTGACTCTCTCGGAAGCAACGCAGCCAATAAGAAACAGGGCAAAAACATGTACTTCTCCTTTTACATGTCTTGTGACAAAGAACCAGAGAAGCTGATCGAGCAGGTTAGTTTTGAGTGGTGTGAATTTGGCAACTTCCTGCGGGTTAAAGAGCACCAATCTATGGAGACAACCACACCGATTCTCCTCTACAACGTTTGTGCCATGGTCCCAAGGCAGACAGTCTTGCAAGAGATCAACCACTGCCTGGAAAAGATCAAAGAGGACATCACTGCCGCCGAAGATGTCTACTCCTGAGATGTCTCCTTCGGGTATTTTATATTTATGGTCGATTTTGGTCACTTTCTGCAAAATGGTCACCAAAACATGGCCTATATAATATATTTTATGGACGTTTGGAGAACACAAACAAGATTTTAAACATTTCAAATCTTAAAATGTAACAATAATTTGTATTAATGTCCGTATACATTAAAACGGGTTATATAAATTGAAATTACTAGGTATACAGTATATCGATTTTTAGGAAACTTACTATTTTTAAATAAATCGACGAAATTTGATAGTATTATTTTATATTAATGGCTGGATATCAAAGCTATACATGTCTCTCGCCTAAAGCGCCACACACACCAAAAACACGCGCGCTCAATATATAACCGCGTTATGTACATAACTCCGCGTCCGCGCCCTCAGGTTGTCCACGCACTTGACGCTGGTTTATATACATAATTTTCATCACGCCCTCTCCCAGATTTCGACACAACCATGGCGACGGCTGACGAAACAACGAAAAATACGTCCAACGACTGGGCGTTCATTTCTGATTACATACAAGGCAGGGACGTGGACAGCGACGGCAACTTTCTCGACGACACCATGATGTGCTTTTCCAAGCACGGAACGCTTGCGCTGACGTTCCACGCTAACTACAACAGCGGGATCGTCTGCGCAAAGTGCTTCCAATTCATGAAGCCAGGAAGCTACGCGATTCACTGCAACAGGTGTGACAAGGATCCCGCCCCGTCCGCCAAGGCCATCAAGGAGTGGTCCGATTCGGACAAGAAGTGGGCTGGTTTGAAACGCGAGTTTCCAGAAGAATTCTCCCTCAAGACGGTAATTAGAACTGCCACCCGCGATGGCGTTTCCACATACGTGGTACACCCACGTTTCTACCTTGGGAAGACATCCTCGACGATGAAGCTCAGGGCTCTATGCATAACCGACGGATGCGTCCACGTATGCGCGTTTAACGCGCTTCATCGTCACTACAAGAAGGCGCACATGAGAGCGAGTTATGCACTGTATCGCCTGGACATTTTGGAGGCCCCGACAGTCAACGACGTGGAAGACAGTTCCGCGAACGATGAGGACGACAGCGAGGAAGCGGAAGCGGTGGCGGACACGGAGAACAAGGGAGAGGAGGACAAAGAAGATGGAATGGGGGAGGAAAACAACGGGGGGACAGTTGCGGTGATGGAAGAGGAGGGGGACGATAAAGAGGAAGAGAAGGGCACAGAGGCAGACACGCCAGGTGAATATGAGAGTGGTGAGGCCGTAGACTCCCAGGACGCGGACTGCGAGCCATTTGTGAAGGAAAACGGCCCCTCAGACGATGACATGACTGAGGAGAACCGAGAGAATGAGGGGGGACAGGACAATGGAGGAAAAACAAAACCAGGCGGAAAACAGAACAATCCTGTGGGGGGGACAGTTGCGGTGATGGAAGAGGAGGGGGACGATAAAGAGGAAGAGAAGGCCACAGAGGCAGACACGCCAGGTGAATATGAGAGTGGTGAGGCCGTAGACTCCCAGGACGCGGACTGCGAGCCATTTGTGAAGGAAGACGGCCCCTCAGACGATGACACGACTGAGGAGAACCAAGAGAACGAGGGGGGACAGGACAATGGAGGAAAAACGAAGCCAGGCAGAAAACAGAACAATCCTGCGCCAGTTCGGAAGAACGCTTCATAGCGCAGAGCCCGACGAGGTACTAGAGGAAGGGATGGCGCACATTCGCATTTTATAAATTGGTAATTGTTATAGAGCATTCAAGTGTTACAAACATAATCATGTTATATTTATAACTCGTTATGGTAATACCACGCAGATAAACAGACGGAACACACGTGGGCCAATAAGGAGAGGGGTATAACGGTCACATGACAGTTGTGTTAAATATATACCAGCATCCACATACATGCGACCGTTATGTTCAGGACAGGCACCGGTCTGATCACATTTCACCAGTTCATTTTGCGGTCGATTTACGAAACAACCATGATGCAACCGAGGACGCAAGACAATGATGGGTAAGACAACTGTTTGTTGATGCAGTATACATCTTCACTACGCAGATCTCACTGAGATTTATGATTGCGCTGCAGATTCGCTAGGGAGGGACACAGGGACCAGGAATCTAACAAGGAAAAACGCACACAATGGACAGAAAACATAGCGCCAAACAACAATGCGGTTGTCAACCCTTACAGGAAGACGCCGAAGCCAGGAAGTGTAGCACAGCCCACAGCGGTGCGGAACCCTTACAAGAAGATGACGTTTACGAATGCGGCGTGCTTATTGAAGAATATGGGCCAAAACACAGTGGTAAGAATGTCCTGTTAAAGTAGTTATCAATATAACTATCCCGGTTCAACTAACAATGCCGATCTACGCCACAAAGACCACGTCCAACAGAAGCATTGACATCAGATCTTGGGCTCAAACGACTAAGGTGAGTTCATCTGGCGGATTTGAGTTCTTTATGCTTATTCGGTATATATATAACAGCATGAAAAATATAACTCATCGCTTGTACGTAACGACGTTATATACATAACCAGGGATGCTATGAAGGGCAGAATACTAGTGTGATGACTGACGATGGGAGAAATGCAGGAACGGCCAATGTGTTGGATGAAAGCACGGTAAGTTCTTAAACAATTGATGTTATGTATATGAAGTCGGTATGTACATAACAGTATGCTAACATTAACTCCTCATATGTGTGTATCTTTGTTATGTATATAAACTTTGTGACTGTAACTGTAAGGGATGGAACAGCTGGGAGGGGTGGCCGACAGAAAACAGTGTAAGTCACTCTTGCAGTACTTCTTCATACAAATCATTTCTCTGACATCATCTTGATATGAACATAACATTGTTATATATATAAATACATAACAAAGGGGGTCATTAGAGAAACAGGGGATGACACTAGGCTTCGAATCGAGCCATTGGTCTTGCCGACGCAGTTGGATAGTGAGAGTTCAGAGGACGAACACGAAGATGAAACAGAGGCTGACACAAAGCATATTGGTGATGAGAACGCGACCCAGTACGACGAAGACATAGACGAGGATGACGCTAAGCTTGCACCGGATGAAATATTAGTAGGGATTGGGAAAGCTGCGTATTTGGTGAGAGATCTCCAGCGAACATGTTCCAACTTTTTATCTTTGTGGTAGTAAACAGAACTCACTATTTGCTGATAATGTTTGAATAAACAAAGGTGAGCAGCAGTCCAGTTGGGAAAGCTGAGAAGGAAATTCAGGAGGTAATTTTTTGCAACAGATATATTTATGACTATTTACAAATGTTACATTCATAACAAGATGTTTGAATCTTTTTTCGTGTGGAAAACAGAAAAAACCAATGAAATTAATAGACTCGGAGAAATTCAACATCAACGAAGATTGGGTGGGTGAGCGTTGGCCGACTCGCCTGTTTTATGGAAGGAGGGGAGAGCTTAGTCACCCGTACACTAGGATGAAAACACCTAATCTTAGACAAATGACATGTTGGTACAGATGCAAATCATACCGCACGTTCGGATGCGATGCAAAGCTTAAGTTGACGTTAGTGGGGGGCCCAACTGGTGAATCGGAATGGACGCTAAGTGGTCACCACACGCAAGTCTGTAAAAATAAAAATGGTATAGCGTCATCTACCGGTGCATCACTGGATGAAAATAAAGACAACTCGAAGATAATGGACATATCAGAAAAGTTCAAAAATCGTTTGACAGAGTTAGCTGTGGAGAAAATTTGGCTCGCGCCTATGAAGATTTGGAGCATGGTACGCGAAGAGATTGTGGGGGAAGGAGGAGGTGGGGCATTAACAATCCCCAATTCAGATGTGGTCAGTAAAGCCTGTTTTGTGAAAAAAAATTGAATAATTTTATGGGTACATGTGCATTCTCTAACAATTTTCTGCCCATCTGTTTTGGCGTTCCCCACACATGTGAAATGGTCGAACACAGGTGCGTTTATGTTGTTTTAATGTACATAACAACATATGTTTATGTCTTCATTATATATATATACCAACAATTGCTATTTGCGCCCCCCTCCCCCACCGTGTGTGAAATCGTCAAACATTGTTATGGATATACCAACATTGATTTTATTGGAAATTTGCTGATCTAATTATGACAACGTTATTGGCTGGTCAAAGCTAAAGGTATGTTTATGACAGTGTTATGTATATAACACTGTATGTTCATTAAATTGTTATATATATACCAACAAGTCGTTTTTGTGGCTGTACCAAAACAGGGTTGCAATTTGAGAAGGAACACTCGCCGGAACTTGTATGGGGACGACAAGTTCCGTGCTATTGAGATGAAGTATGGTAATGGGATGAAGACAGATAACTTCTTGATGTTCTCTATTTACTGGAGCGACGATGATGGGCCACAGAGGATATTGGGGTTTTCTTTACATTCTCTCGTGAAACTCCTCAAGTATAAGAAGCTATTCTTGCACGTTGACGCGACGTTCGACAGTGCACCAAGAGGTTTCTATCAAGTTGTTATCTTTTTGGTTATCGACCACGCAAGCTCATTGCATACGCCGATATTTTTTTGCCCCATGACAAAAAAATCAGAGGAGGCGTACAACCTACTATGGTCGCACATAGTGTCCATTGTAGGTGAGTTTACAGCAATGGTTTGAAAACCGATCATTTTTGATGTGTTACTGATATTTTTGCATTGTATGGTTTCTTTTTCATAAATGCGCTGTGATTCTTATTAATAGGGCCAAAAGGGATAGACGTAACAGGAGTTATGCATGATTTTGAGTGGGCTTTGGTTAATTCGATTGAGAAATGGTTCGGGTGCGAATATCACTTGGGATGCTTCTTTCATTGGAAGCAGGCGATCAGGCATAACATGGTAGAGAAGGGATTTGACAGGGATTTCATCAAGATCGTCCTGCCACTATTCAATTTTTTAACGGTGATCAAAAAGGAGGACATCAGGAAAGGGGTGGAGTATACAAGGGATGTAGTGCAGAAGACCAAGGGTCTGAAGAAGAGCGAGAAAAAGGAGTTCGATGCATTCTTGAATACATACTTCATCTCAACTTGGTTGAAACCAAAATTTATTGACATGTTTAATTACAATTCTGACGAAAAGGGAGATTGGCGACGGGATATGTGAGTATAACTGACTTTTTGGAGAACACAGATATGACATGAGAATTAACGCTGCTTCTCTGTGTGTGTAAAAAGACATCAAAGGACGAATAATGTCATGGAACGATACAATAGGGAGTTTAATGACCTCTTTGACTCGCCAAGGCCGGGATTGTTTGTTTTCTGTGAAAGAGTTCGAGAGGAAGCATCGCGATGGGTTAGGACACACGAGGACGCGTTGAAGGGGAATTTCAAACACAGGCAAAAAAGGAGCGATGTGGCTTGGCCAGAAATACCCTCCGATTTTGATGAATGGGCTCCTCCAAAGAAGAGAAGGACTCAGGGTACATGACAACACCCAGAGTTTTTCAGAGTATGACATTTTTCGTAACGAGAAGGTACGTTTATGCATTTGTTATATATATAACTTTGTGTTGTCTTGTTGAGGAATGGCTATGACAGTGTCTCTTTTTGTGCAGTCCAATCAGTTTATGTTCGTGATGATCCCAGAGTTTTTACAGAGTATGATATTTTTCGTAAGAAGAAGGTAAGTTTATGCATTTGTTATATATATAGATTGTGTCGTCTTGGTGAGAAATGGGTGTATAACATAGTCTCTTATTGGCCCAGCCACTCAGGTTATGTTCGTGACGTTGTTATATACAAAACAGAGTGATCATGTGTATTTCTCAGGCATTGAAGACATCTGAATAAGCAAGGGTATGTGATTGCAATATTGTTTTATTAAGGTTTTTTTTTCAAGCATGGAGGATGAACCTGACACTTTTTTTGGCTGGATGTGTTATGTTGAAAACAGAGTTATATACATAATCACATGGATACAGTGCCCAAAAGGGTTTTTCCCACAGTGCTATCAGCCACCTGCTGTGGTTTTTTCACCCTGTCCAGTCAAAACTCCCCCAGATTCGTTGTCATGTGTGAAGAAGAATTGGGGGTAATAGTAGAATAATGAAATTTATTGTAACAGGATAGTATTTTGGTGGCAATTTATAACTTATAAACTGGTAAATCCAGTGACCATTTTGCAGAAAGTGACCAAAAGTGACCAAAAATATCTCAAACCCTCCTTCGACACAGCCACAGCACCTCTCCCAAAGATCAATGTCCGCCTCAATATCGCACAAGTTCCTAAGGCAAAAAGCAACCATGCACTCACGAAGCTCCCAAGACATCTCCAACAGTGCAGGAAAGCTTTCCACCTTGAGGTGAGCACCTGTGAGACAGAACAGCTGAAAGAACTTGTGAGATACGGAAAAAAGAGAGGCTTTTGGAAGGAATACCTTGGCCCCCACACCCATCCATCAGAAGTAATGACCTGGGAATCCTCGGCTAATGACACCAAGCGAGCAGAACAGGTAATGAAAAGCCACGTAAACTACAACGCAAGAATGACCAGACATCTATGGGATACATGACATCAATGCCAGAGTGAAGATTCCAGGACAAGGCCATATGGTATCCGGGAGATTTTGTCTAATCTCTCTCCTCAAACTCAAGGAAAGCACATCGGCTATAGCAGAAACCCACCAAGAAGGGGTGGGAGGTCTAGTGACAATGGTCCACCCCAATATCCCAGAGGCAGAAAATCTAGCGGTGAACCTAGCAAAGCACCCAGGTGCTTTCTTGCTCAACTATCTTCGTGACGCCGGAGTGGAGGAATCATTTGTCATGACACTGCTCTCCAAGATGCTGGACCCCGCTCTCGTCCACGAAGCTGAACATTGTAGGTGGGACGCAAGTACTCTCTAGGTTATGACCCCTGATGAAGTAGAAGAAGAGGAAGAAACTGAGAAGTTTGGAGAACAAAGCTGGTTCAAGGACATCATTGTGCAATATGAAGAGCAAAAACAGACTGACACAAGGAAATCAAAGAACTACGCTTCCGCTGCGGCTTTGTATGACCTGGATGCAGCTAAATCTGTCAAGACAGCTCATGAAGCAAATGATGACTTGACCCTTTGCAGATGAACTCGATGAGGCCAAGACCCAGGATGCGAAAAGAGAGGTAGTGGAGATAGATGATACCTCGAGTGTTGGAGACAAGAGTAAGGTGGGAGAAGGAGAGGAGGCTGACGGAAGGCAGGGGGAGGTGTCGTCAATTGACGAGAATAGTCTCGACAACTTCCTGTCGGGTGACACGCCCACAAGTGGTAGAGTCCGGTTTCGAGACGGCAAAAATGATAATGCTGGGAATGAGTCAGATGACTTAGCTAGTGTGGAGGATGTGACCCCTCCACGTACAGCGACTGTTAGTGCTGAAGAGTATCATGAGCCCTCCAAAACCGGCGGTAGCGGATAGTCGGGACTCCGCCCATACCCGGGTCTGCGGGGTGTGGGCATTCAAAGCGTCAGGAGCATGGCACAGCTGCAAGTAGAGAGTGCAAACCCTCTGGCAGCACGAGGTCTCAGTCAAGGGCTGGGGTGTATAGATACAAGAAAAAATTCACAAAAATTATACGTGTGTTAGATTCAATAGGAGCTTTCAGATCACTTAAAGTAACAGGGAGCTTTAACACAATAGGACTCATGAGTCTGCCCTGAATGCACTTGAAAAGAGAGCCCAACGATTCAAGTCAAAACGGAAGTCACAGGATGCTTCAGACAAAGATTTAATCACAGGGGCAATGGGGCAGACCAAGGAAGTGCAGAAGGAGTTCTTTGGAGAAGAAGAGTGGTCAGAGTCCAAACACCAAGAGATAAAACAACTATTAGAAGAAAGAGCTCACCTTTTAGAGGTTATAGGAGTCTACCCAAATTCCCCCCTCAACTTCCCTTGACAAATAGGTGCCTCCTCCGCTAGATGATATCTGGATTGGTGAATGTTGCTCCAGATGGCTTGTTGGACCTCGTTCTGACAAGTGAGTTCTGTATGACCACCTTCTCCATCTGGAATTTGCACAGCCGAAACACTGGATCCCCTCCTTTTTCCCAGGGCATAATTCAAGCGTCTCCAAAACCCCCTCTCCTTCTCCCTGCTGATAATCTGCAGGATCCTTTTCTCTGCCTCTTCATCTTCCTTGGCACGGGCTGCCTCTAGCCATCTGTTATGGTGTTGAGTCCTGTAGCGTTGGCCGTGTACCTTGTAGTGATGGCATTGGAGCTTACATTCGCGAAGGTGCACTCCTATCTCTTCAGGTGAGAGAGCAAAGGGGTTTCTAATTTTGCATCTCCTTGCTGCCCTTCTCAGGTTCCCTTTATTTCTTCCTTTGCCATTCCAGAACCTGAGAAGAGACCTGTAGAATTGGGTTCGTTTTATCCAAAGTGACGCCTCTGGGGAAAAAGGTATTTGTCCGCATTTAAGCTTGCGACAATTCTTTTCTGCATGCAGCATGTATTGCTTCGCCTCCTCGTCAATTTTGTCTAACTTTTCTTTTCTCCACTCTTTGGTCATTTCAGGGTCAAGGCACTCCTGCAACCTCTCCCTCAGTCTGTGTTGTCTGATGAGTCTTTCGAATATTTCATTGTACCTTTGAAAGGCTTGAGGAATCTTACTGTTGAGTCGCCGCGCTCCTGGGGGCACTATAGCTTGCGGTTGGCACCCTACCAGAGAGTCCTTGATCAAATCAATCACAAATAATCGGTGGTCTCCGACCCCAAACCCTATTGGCATGGCGCAGGCACTTGCTATTTCCACGTCTTTGGTGGCCCAGATTGCATCGATGGGGCAAGATCCGCGAAAGTGAGTTGCTCCCAATCTCTGCCAGGTGCTAGCGTGTACACATTCCACCATGTCCAACCCCTCAGGGTCGGTGAGTAACTTGCCTCTTGGACTGTTGTAAATATCCTTGTTTGCGTCTAAACAAACCACAATTCTGTCTCCATCCTCTTTCCACTTCATCAGACTGGATTTGAGGTCCTCTAAAAACTTGGCTCTGGGTTCTACTACCTTCTTTTCCTTGTGGATGAAGTATCTGCGGTGCTGTTGGTAAGATGTGCCCAAATCAGCCTTGTTGTTTTTGCATGGAGCGTACCCACAGAGAATCTTTGTCTTGTGTCCACCAGTGCCCCTAAATTCCATTACTGTCCATCTTGCAAAGCTAGAGTCATCGGTTCCAGACTGTTCAGAGTTCATCAAACTTGCCATTTCTCCAAACGTCACCATGCCTGTGCCCCCCTCCATGGTCTTTTTATTTAGGTATTTGTGTTCAAGTTCGTGCTTGTTGCAACCCCAAATTCCCCCCACCATTGCTTACCCTCCAAAAAACATTTGATTTAGGCCGTGTCGCCTATTGGCCTTGTGTGACAGATTGTTTCTGTGCTCATTGAATGCAAAAACGTCTGCATCCAAGTCATCAAGAGTGACCTTTAGCTGTTCAAGCTTTGTATTCCCCCTGAGCCTGGCTGGGAGTCCATTGACATTTTCAGCCAGAGAAGTGCTTCTATTACCTAATTGGATTCAAGTGGGACAGGCATGGCAAATGACAACATGAGAACCTGGAAGGGAAAGACGAATACAAGATCTCTGTCATCTTACCAGACAAAACCAGGGTGCCAATCGAACACCTCTCAGTAAATGAGGCGAGAATCACTTTAGGAATGGCATCCTGCCCCTCAGGACAAGCAAACAATGCGTTGGTGAAAGAGAAGAGCAAAGCCAGCCAATCACAGCTCATGGTGATAAAAGAAAAGGCTATGTCTTGGGTCAACTCGGCAAAGGGGTCAGGTCTGAGCAGAAGAGAGCTGCACTTCAGCGTAGCGCAAAAAATGTGGCCAAAAATCTCCTACGGTCTCTGCGCCAACAGCGCTCCCTACGAAGAAATCGTCAGTGCCATGCACAAGCCATATTATACTCTTTGCGCACTGGGAGGGCTCGCCAGAACTCAGATTTTTGGATGGAGGATTTTATGACTTTGGTCTTCCCCATTGGGGGATAGAAGCACTGGCTAGCTCAGTTAGCAAACTCCTCACTCACTATGGATGCAACTCCATACTGGGGGTGCAGTATCAACTCTCGGTTGAACTTTTGATCATCGAGCTGGGACGCTCTTCTCAACCTTTCCTTGAAAACTACATCACCCATGGGTACAAGGTCATGAACTGCCACCTCAACGAATTATGGGGTAAACTCCACAGATTTAAGTTTCAGCTCAGACTTGGGAATGTCCAGCTACAGCCACCAAGAGAGGGAGACAGGTGGTTAATGCATGCTTTTGAGGAATTCGGATACTCCAAATGGGAGACAGAGATCCTAAACCAGGTCAGACTTCACCAAGAAGTGCTTTTTGAATCAGATGTGTTCGGAGCAGACGGAAGACAGCTCGACCTCCAATACCTGGAGCCAAGAGAAAGGGAAGAGAAGTGGTTGACCATGACGTTTCCTGTCCAGAAGTTCCCAAAATCCCATTTTAATCTTTGGAGGTCCGCTCTAGGGCAATTGGCACCGGGTGGTCGGTGGCCACGGAATATTGGAAAATTCGTAAAGGATGGGCACAAGATCTGGTTCTGGCGCTACAATCATATGGAAGACATACTCTTATACAGAGAATCTCCTGGAGAGAGTGCAAGGCTTTATGAGAGAAGCAACGCGGGTAGCAGGAGAAGCAGACAAACACACCAAGTGACCATGTCAGGGATGTTGCCGAAGGGAACCTCTGCACAGTGGAGAAAATGCAACAGGGTGCAGTAAAGATCTTATCACACACTGCTCCCCCCAAGCAAGCTCCAACCCCAGAAAATTTTTTGGGCGTCTTGAAGGAATGGGGATGCCTATGGCTCTGGAAAGAGCTCCAACTCACAAACCGCACTGGCAATGGTGTACATAGCAAGCCATCAGACAATGGGGACTGGATTCGCCAAGCCATCAAGGAGAAAACTCTTATGGGGGTCACAGATTGATCCTATATCAGGGAGCTATGTCTGAAATTGTGCTCAGCAGCATTGATCTTTGAGTGCAAAAAAGGCAGATGGAGACTAGTCATTGCTCTAGGGGAAAGAAGTGAACATGCCAATGCGTACCGAGGGGAGCTGCTTGGTCTGATGGCCCTCCATCTCCTCCTACTAAGTTTCAATAGAACTTGGCCCAATCTAAAAGGACAAGTTGAAGTCGTCTCAGACTGCATGGGTGCCCTCCACAAAGTAGAGACTCTACCACCGGGCAACATTCTCTCTCCCTGCCGCCATTCAGATATTCTAAAAAATATTATGCTCCATTGCAGCAATTTGACATTCCACAGGAAATTCTCCCACGTGAAAGCACACCAAGATGACCATGAGGAATTTGACAAGCTGTCGAGGAAAGCGCAATTGAACAGTGGTTGTGATTATGGGGCCAAGTCAAAGCTGATGAGGATGGCGTTAGAGGACTTACCTATTCAGCAAGCCTTCCCCCTGGAAGCAGTCTCGATCTTCATAGATGGCCATAAGTTATCAACGAGTCAAGTAGCACTATCAGATTCTATGCGCAGCTGCAGGAGGCAAGGGCAGTTTTCGCAGAAAGGAAAATACTGCAACCCCAAGAGTTTGATCTCGTGGACTGGTCACATGTGCACGCGACTCTCCACGCTACTCCAGTCCTTTTCCAGGTCTTTGCACGCAAACAGGTGTTCGATGAGGCGGCGACTTTCAAGAACCTTCACAAGAGGAAGGACCCCTCAGTGTCGTCGCCAATCTGCCCCTTCTGCACTCAGTCCAGAGAAACTTCAGGGCATATTCTTTCTTGTCCAGAGGAGGGAAGAGTCAAACTGTTAAAGAAATACAGCGAAGAACTAATGGACTGGCTGCTAGAGGCTGACTTACCACTAGATCTAGTATTCCTGCTCGGAGCCTTTATTCAAGGAAGAGGGGAGGTGACAATGGAAGAGCTCTGCCAAAGGCTCCCCGCGAATACCGTAAATTCACGATGGCACAAGACAAAATTGGGTGGAGGAGGTTTTTGGAAGGGATGGTGGCAATTTTCAGTGCTGATCAACAGAGGTCTAGAGGGCGGGGGGAACATGCTTGACAGTAGGAAAATTGTGTCGGGGCTAATACAGCAACTCCTTGAGATCACTCACAGCATGTGGATCTATCGCAACCTGCTTGTCCATGACTCGGTAGCAGGAATCTTTGAGTGTGAAAGAAAAGAAAAGCTTCTGGAGGATATTGAAGAACAGCTGGCGCAGGGGGAAGAGGGACTCCGCGAGGAAGATAAATGGCTGCTGGAGGTGGAACTAGGCAATCTAGATGGGGAGACGCAGGGGAAAAGGAAGCATATTGGGTGATGGCCATCAAGATGGCAAGGGAGAGCTTTCGTCTTAGACCAAATACACAAAGTGAGGAGGAGCGTGACAGGGGGCCATGGGAGCAACGGGATGTACCTACTAACATCAGAACAGCATCTACGTGAGTAAACGCTAATTCCTCTCACATACCAAGTTCATTTGAAGGTCAACCTTCAAATATGCCTGCGTAAAAGGACAGACGCAGAAGGGAGAGTTAACCCTCTCCTCTGGTTCCGACTGCAACACTATACCCTCAAGTATGGCGTCATAAGACTCCCACCGCGGTTACAAATGTCTAGATAGCATCTAAAAGGCTACTCTAATTTTCTAAGTTGTTGTTGTTGTTGAATGTGTTGCCTTCACTGTGATCGTGTCGTTACCCGCTCCGTCCACCTTAGGAAGGCCTCAATACTTCGTGAGACTCGTGACTGATGTGAGAAATCCCGTGAAACTTTTTATGTAGGCACATCCCTAGAAGTGTTAAAAACAGATAGCCAATCCCTCTAAGTGCTACAAAAACATAGGCCAATCCCTCTAAGTGCTACAAAAAGATTGCAAATCCCTTTAAGTGATACAAAAAGATAGCCAATCCCTATAAGTGCTCTAAAAGATAGATAATCCCTGAAAACGTTATAAAAAGATGAACAAAGTCCCTTGAAGTGTTAGTAAATTTCAATCCCCAAACGTGATGATCGTCTCGCTAGGGAGAGAGTGACACTGTCTGGACATCACAAGTCACGAGGGCTTCACACTAAGTGCTACGGGGCTGTACTAAAGTTACTCCCATGTCATGGTCAATACTGCATACAGAGAGTCACAAGAGTTCGCGTTTGATGCAGCCTTTTGCATTCGGGTTTTCATGATTGATGAACTTGGGCTTTGAATGCAAACTTGGCTGCAGAGGCAAACTCTGCCATAATCTTGTGTGACTGTTGAACCAGTCTTAATGGCCGCTTCCGCCCTATCAAACTAATAGTACAGCGGAAGCCGTGTAAGAGATTTTTCTTTTAGGTCAAGATTGTGTGCCAGCAATACCAATTTGGGGGTGTGTATTAGTTAATTTCATCCTTTGAGTAAACACATCATCGTCGGCACAAGATTTCATTTCTCCGAATTGTTAGACACTTCATTTCATGGTTTCCCCCTTGCGCGAAGATCCCGCTATGGCCGTGGCTGACTTCTGGTCGGGAATTCATCAAGACGATATCTCTGGCTTGGTTGAGGAGACATGCACGGCCATCACAGAAATGTGTGCCACAGTGGGGACCTTCTCCTTTGAGATGATAAGCGATCCTAGTGAAGTGGCAAGTGCAGGTACGCTCCCAGTTACCACTGTTGAGCCGGGGATGCCGCGTATGGTTGTAGATGCTTGGAATCATAACAAGTTGGTTAGTTTGGTAGAGCTTTCGGTGTCGGGTATTTGTGGTGCAGCTATTGGCATAGATGTCACAGAAACTGTGAAAGATTTCAGAGATTGTTTGGTACCCTCGGTTGGTGAAGGAAAGTGCGAGATCAGTAACCATCAAGGCCCCAAGACTCGGCGGCTTATACCACCAGCCAAGGGGGAGTTCTTCCTTGCCACTGCCACCAACCAAGCTAAGGAGGTCTTCTCTTGACCCTTTCTCGAGGAGAGTGATCTGCGTTACCTCCCTAGAGGTTCCCCCCATTATGACAGATTGTTAACTATCAAGATGGAGGTGCGAGTATGGAAGACTTTGTTTGAGTTGTTTCCTGGCGCCCCATATCTTATGCAGCAGGGACAGTCTCCATACTTGTCTTCACCCCCCAAGCTGAATGTTCTCCTCAAGTCAGAATTAGAGGAATTATTTGTGGCGCCTATTACATCGCCTGCAGTAGCCAAGGCCCAGCGTGGACAAAGCTATCAGCTGGAGCATTCAGAAGGCTGGAATTTTATGGAGCAAGACAGGGATCTAAGTGAACAACTCTCGAGGGAGGGCTCCCGCAAATCTACGGGTTCCTCACAGCCTAAGCAAGCCTTCCCATGGGAAAGTGCTTTTGTGCACAAGCAAAGCCCTTCATTGGAGGAGTCTGTTGTCTCGGCTACACCTAAAAGTGAAAACTGGAGGGGACCATTTGGGGAACTTAGGGAAAAGCTTGCTGCTTTGGAAAAGCGGGAGGATATCTTTAGTAGTAATGATGCCCAGCTGCGGGCCTCTCTTGAGCGTACTTTTTCCTCTATGGCCCGGGAAATACAGAGGCTTAATGAGGAATTGAGATATACCAAAACAGTGTTGTCTGAGGTTCAGGAGCAACCTCGTTTTGGGCAAGTTTCTACATCAACAGGTATTAGGGACCAGCAGCTGGAGGAGATTATGACCGAGGTTTCTGTGGCCATGGACTGTCAGCATTACGTCACTCAGGCTGATCTCCAGAAGACTCAGCTTTCCCTTCCACCGGATATCATACCTCGCCTCACTCACGTGGAGGGTGAGATTTTCAATGATGCAGGACTTGTGTCTCAACTCAAAGAATGTGTAGAGAATCTGGAAGCAGCCAGGGCCACGAATGCAGTTGACATCGGAGGTTTCATCTTCACTGACAAAGCAGCTACTGATACTTGGACAAGGTCCTTGGCTGATAAGGAACTTCATAGACTTGTACCAGACTTCTTGTCCTATTTCCTCTTGGCTGATCCTAAGTTTGACACGGTAAAGGGAGGTCTGGATCAAATGGCAGCGGTGGCTAAGGCTCAGTACTCATCTTTGGACCTAGCCACCATTGTCTTGTCTTTCTCTATGACCTACCCTCCGAATATGATTTCAAAAAGGTTGAAGCTCAGGTCACTGATGGGATTGCATGGGCCACGCCACTTGCCACTCATGAAGTTTTTGAGGTGGTGACTACAGTAATGGTACCCATAAGAAAGTCAAGAAGTCCTTGGCAGCCGCTGCCAAGTCAGTGGATGCTGGGATTGACTTTTCTTTCCCAGCGCCCACGCATCCAAAAGCCAATGCTGTGTTGAAAGCCCAGTCTACCCTAGCGGTTGCTCAGTGTGTGGAATTTCTTGACTCTCTCTCCCCCCTTTACTAGGAGATTGAAGGGGTGGCATGTCTCCTAAAGATTCTTGGGTCCGTTGCTTAGCCTATGCAAAACAAGTTTTTGATGTAGTCAGGTCGGTGCGGGCTTTGAGTGGACAGCCATCTGCTGGTTCTTATTGAGCTGCTTAAGGAGTATCAGCTACATAATTGGGTTGAGCATCCCAAGATGTCATCGATTCTTGATAGGACTGCAATGCGCAAGGAAGGGAAAGCTTTTGAGGATTTGGCTGCAAAGGTGCAGTCTCACACCACACTTGTTAATCATCACGCTGGTGATTTCAAAGAGTTGCAGAAGGATGTGAAAGCATTGAAAATGAAGAAGGGCGATTCCTCCCAAGCTTGATCTTCCCCAGTGCTTCCTCCGGAGCTGGAGGGGCCTGCAGGTTGAGGGGGTAAACATTTGGAGTCCGCCAATCAAGCTGCTGACTCCCGGGGTACTGTCGACTCTGGTCAGCTGTTACACGGCAAGCAGGTGGCTGTGGAGCTGCTGTCTAGAGTTGGCAGATTAAATCGTTCAAAGGTGAAGGTTAGAGTCGTGGGTAATTCATCTTTCACTTGGGTGGAGTTAGCTTGCAACTGGGGCGCTGACGTGCAAACCGTAGTGGCCGATTACCCGCAAGTAATTCGTTGTTATCTGCCAGGCTTCAAGTTCCTACTACTACTCCTGCCCTAGCAATCAAGTTACCTCCACATGGCCCGTGGCATGGCCTTCTTTTTGCTACCGTGCAAACTCTTCAGGATAGACATTTGGTCCATCAAGTCTTTGATGCCTGGCTCCCTGGTGATACGGTTTTGGCAGTTCATGGCAAGCTTTCACGCCGAGAGTTAGCTGATGTTGTTCCAACCCATTCAAACTGTTATCATTACAAGATTTCACGAGGGAGTCATTCAAGTTTTGGAGGATCAACAGTGTTGGTCTGGAGCTTCATTCACTTATCTCGTCTCACTTCTCCAGTCAACATCAATGCCTTAATGACAACGGAACATTATCCCCAGCCATTGCAGTTCTCATTAGATGATACTGAGGGCGTGACACAGGAGTTGGTTTCTTTTGAGCCTTGCATTGGTCAAGACTATGTGGGAAAAGTAAAGTTGACTCGAACTAACGCAGAGCTTCCAGTCTATGATTCTGATGGTTTGGCGCCGGATTTGAGTGCCACAAGGTCTTCAAGGTTCTGGTTCTTCTGGGTTCGAGCAGTCAGTGTCTGATCAAAAGGGCAGAAGATTTTGAGGCCAATCAAACTTCATGAGCTTTTTGCAATCTGGGATTTTGAGGGTAAACTTGAGTGCCGTGGCAAGAGTCACAGTCAAGGTGTCACTCTCCTCCAGCAGCGTCTATATTCACCCCCTGGCAAGCTATCGCGCTTGCTGATGTACCATCTCTTGGATGCAAGGGCAAAGCGTTTTGAATGTGCATATCCACGTCAAGCAAACACGCTCAACACTAGGGTAAGATCTGCAGATGTGCCATTCAAGCCGTTGCAGGATTTGGCTGAGGTGCGTGCTGAGGCAGCCTGCCCAGATGATGCAGAGATTGATATCTCAATCTGGGCAGGTCAAAATGAGACCACCACACAGGCGGCAGCACGGTCAGTACTAAGACGCCTTGATGTAAAGTGGTGGGCAAGCTATCATATCAGAAAAGCCTTGGCATGGCTCTCTGTTGGCAAACATGATAAGTTTGATCATCTGGCTGTCAAGGATGGTTTGCGGCCCATTCAAGCATGTCGGTATTTCAAATGGGTGAGGGGTAGTTGGATCTTCTTTTGGTTAATACCAGATGATGACAATCATAAAGGATGGTGTCTTGATTTTTGGGACGCAGTCCAATGTCTCCAACGACCAAATACCTCTCTCCCCACTAGTGCTATGCGGAACCTTCCTACTGAGACACGCGGACAAGAACTGTTGACACGAGAAAAGATCTTTTGCTTACGTTACAAATGGTACTTAGAGAAGGGGCTAGTCAGGTTGGTCACCCCCGCTTTACTGTCCCAAAGGCCACGGATGTTCAAGTCGTCTGGGATTCCAAAGCCAATGGACACAACGCTTGCCTGTGGGCTCCTTCCTTCATCTTGGGTGATTTTGGGGATTTGCAGGAGATTACGGTGATGTGGCTGTCTGTGCCGGTGGACAACTACCTGAAGATGGGCAGTCCTGATCAGGACTATACCCAAGAAGCTACCACCTTTATTAAGTCGTGGTATGTTGACATCGATGTAAGTCAACAATTTAACAATTTTGCAGCTCATCACAAAGACCAACCATACTTAGGTGTTCAGATGTTTGACACCAACAATGATGGTTCTGTGGAAAGGGAGTGGTTCATGAGATTCTCTGCTCTGCATTTTGGCGGCCGAGCCTCCCCATACATTGCATGCATGGGTCAACAACGTATTCTCAAGTTAGCCCGTGGCCAACCCAATGATCTTAATTCTCCATTTCACTTTGTCAAGGTAGTGCTGAACCTACCCACCAGTATAACGTGGGATCCCTCTTTACCTCTTGTCATGCAGATTTGTAAAGATGGGGAGTTAGCATCAGCACAAGTTGATTATATGGATGATTTCCACCCAACCGCACGAGGCACTGATGATACAAATGCAACAGTTGCTTCCAAGTATTTGAAGTCACGCATGAATTCTCTTGGGAATCAGGCAGACGATAAGAAGTATTGACGTCCTACCTGCCGCCCAGGAGCTTGGAAGTGTGAAATCATGCACACCTATCAGCCTCTACCCCGTAAGTCTACCACTGTCAAAAAGTGGACACGGTTCAAAGATCAAGTACCTTGGGTTATCGAGCAATCGCGACTGGGTCCTACGGTTCCAACAGCGGAGCTCAGGCGCATTGCTGGGTTATGCGTCAATGTGACTGACGTGTATCGAGATGCTCGGTGTTATTTGAAAGGATTCTTCAATGCAATTGAGGCCTTCAGAGCAGACAGGGACCCCGATGGATGGCGGATGAGACTTGGTGTAGACCTGTCCTCTATCTGCATAGATGGATCATCCTCTGGAATAATTGATTTGCCCCCTTTACAGGAAACTGATGCTATGGAGGCGGTGGAAGGTTTGGAAATGAATGATTCTGGCACAGAAGTTGCTGTCAGCGGCTATCCAACCCGGACACAAATCACCTCGGAGCTATTAGATCATTGTGAAGCCCTGCTGGAGCTGTTTGATTAGAACTGCCCCGTGCGGACTTTGTGAGACCTGCCTCTTCCACTTCTTATCGATATTATGTTGGAGATGCTTCTCAGGAAGGGCTCGGTGGAGCCACTCAATTTCCCGACCTCAGCATCAGAGGCAGACGAGGTGTGTGGGAACCCTCCTTTGCAGATGGAGGCTTAAATTTGCGAGAAGCACAGAATCAAGTCAATCATCTGATCCAGGAAGTTAGAGCAGGATTGCATGATGGGTGTGAAGTATGGGCCTTCACAGACAATGGGTGTTGGTCAGCAGTCTGGCTAAAAGGACTGTCAACAGCTAAGCATTTGTTCATGTTAGTGCTGCGGCTCAAGATTGAGTGTCGCATTCATGAAGTCTATCTTCACGCTTGTCATATTTCCGGTGACCGGATGATTGAAACAGGCCTTGACGGTTGGTCTAGAGGCGATTTTGAGACAGGTGTATCCTTAGGTTATGACCTTAGGACTTTCTTGCCCTTGTCTTGGAGCTGCATAGATGTGGCTGGCACCACCTTAATACCATGGCTTAGGAACTGGTTAGGAGATGATTTCTCAGGGCCTTTGACTCCAGAAGATTGGTTCTGGAAAGGTCACCTTCCTGGTGTGCATGTGTGGACTCCACCACCTGGAGCAGCACTCATTGCGCTCAAACAGTTATCCCGATCCAAGCAGAAGCGTCCACATGAGCTGACCCACATTATTATGATTCCATGTTTGCTCTACTGGGAAGAGTGACAGTCTTGTTTCGAGAAAGAGATGGATGTTTGGTTTGCAATGCATACTGGTGAAAGTTGGCCTTGCTTTGCTCACGAACCTTTGATTGTTGGTGTATCCTTTCCTCTTTACAGGTCCTATCCATGGCTACTCAGACTTGAATCGGAAAAGGTGGTGGGAATTGGCCGCGCCTTGTCAGAAATGTCAAAAACGAGTCACGTTCGAATCGGGGATTATCTGCGCAAACTTTGGGGCAACCCACGTGCGCTTCCCCCAGTGTGAAGGCTTGGTGTGCCACGTGCTTTACAGCACATGACTTAGATTGCTTTGAGATCAAACTCCTGCAAGATGTTAATGGTGCATCCCTAGCTGAGCTTGATGATGAGAAGAGGTTTTGTGTTGCTCATCCAGGTGATCACATCTGTACGTCATTTCAGTGCCTGAACTGCCAATCCCAGAACATCCGTGGTTGCAGCTTAGACCCAAGGTAAGCCCGTGATCAGGCTTTTGAGGCTCTGGTCATTAGGGCCACCTTAGATGCCTTCTGGTCATCTGCCACCACCACAGTGGCATCTCACGTCACCAATGTAAGGTTCATGAGTCGATATGTCAAGTCATTGGATTTCATACCTATGCCATCAGTGGGCCCAATCCCTCTTTATAAGCATGGGGGAATGCTCCAGGCAATTCTGTTGCTATTACGATCAACTGAGAAAGGCAAGAAGAAGGCCACTGTTCAGTAGAGTACAGACCGAAAGGTCGGGGCAATGTTGTCGAAGATCTGGGAAGCGTCCCCAGAGGCCCATGCAGATTTAGTTCTTTCATCATCTTCTAGGAAGGGGCGCTATGTTGCCATGCGTGCCCCCAGTGAATCTCGATCGTATGAAAGCTTCAATCTGGGTGTCTCAGCTCAGATGGGTGATGTTGTTTCACAAGATAGAGCTTATACAATTGAAGTGCTCCACCGCTTGGTTGCCTCTTATGAGGCAGAATGAATAGAGTCAGGATATGATATGCCTCTTTCCACACTCTCCTCGGTCATGTTTCTTCTGGTATCATCTCTGGGTGGAATGCGTGGCTTCGAGGTAATGTGGACTGACCTGGCAGCCTTGCGATATAATCTCCAATACTGCAAAGAGGTCGGCGATTTCACTGCAGTCTCCTGGCCAATTGTCGGTTGATTTAAGGCGCATGACGGGAGACTAGGGTGTTACATGATTCCTATCCCGGGCAAGACTCCTTCTGGAATTCGGTTCTTTGATTGGACTCAAAGGTTTGTGGGTCGCCTAGCCATAAATGGACACTGTGATGGGTGGGCTTTCAAGAGGCCAGAGGGATCTCGTGCAAAAGCAGCAGACTACATGGAAGATATCTATCAGCGTTTGGAGACTATTCAAGCCACGACCAAGCTCATTGACTCAGATTGCGATGTTAGGGCAGAGTATGGTGCTCAGCATTTGGGCAGACGATTCCTGACAACGCGTGCTGCTATTCAGGGAGTGCCAACTCATGTCATTGAGTTGCAAGGCCGATGGCAAACGGATAGAGCCAATGGGAAAAGGGCAGTGGTGAGATCCATGATTCATCTTTACTCTGAGATTAGAAATATGAAGAAGACCTTGATGCAACCATCTTTGGTGTGCTAAAGAGCTATCACAACAACTCTGTATTCATGGTTCAGTTACAGAGGGAGTATAGCTTAGGGGAACGGCGAATGTGTGTGTAGCGACATGTAATGGGACTGGATCTGTAGACATACTGCCTACGTTATGAGTTGAGTGCCTGGCAGAGACAGCTCCGTCTTTGCTTGTCAGTCCGAGACATTTCCGGCCTGATGAGCTTTACTGCCAGGTATTTGCTTATAATGGCACGCACTCTGACTTACCATTTTCAGTCAGTGTGAGCCAGGGTTGGTGTGTGGGTGCGGGACCCCGACACACTATATTGCTCACATACTGTTGCATAAATGTATTTAGTTTTGGAGTGTTCAGCAATGTCACTCTGGTTCTGGACTGTTAACGATCTCCCCAAACGTGATGATCATCTCGATAGGGAGAGAGTGACACTGTCTGGACATCACGAGTCACGAGGGCTTCACACTAAGTGCTGCGGGGCTGTACTAAAGTTACTCCAGTGGCACGATCAATACTGCATACAGAGAGTCGCAGGAGTTCGCGTTGCCTTTTGCGTTCAGGTTTTCACGATTGATGAGCTTGGGCTTTGAATGCAAACTTGGCTGCAGAGGCAAACTCTGCCATAATCTTGTGTGACTGCTGAACCAGTCTTAATGGCCGCTTGCACCCTATCAAACTAATAGTACAGCGGAAGCCGTGTAAGAGATTTTTCTTTTTCCCACCCTCCCATCCCTTGAATCCGTAGACATACTGCCTACGTTATGAGTTGAGTGCCTGGCAGAGACAGCTTCATCTTTGCTTGTCAGTCCAAGACGTTTCCGGCCTGATGAGCTTTACTGGCAGGTACTTGCTTATAATGGCTTGCACTCTGACTTACCATTTTCAGTAAGTGCGAGCCAGGGTTGGTGTGTGGGTGCGGGACCCCGACACACTATATTGCTCACATACTGTTGCATAAATGTATTTAGTTTTGGAGTGTTCAGCAATGTCACTCTGGTTCTTGACTGTTAACAATCTCCCTTGAAATTTGTGACATTTTATTGCGATATCCCTTTAATTCAGCAAGGGGCGGACACCTCAAAAATCTGTGCTAAAAGTAGGTAATCCTGTTTCGGCGTCCTTAGAAATGTTTTGTGTCAAAACGGTGTAGAAGCTTGACAATAGTCAGGGCATTTTGTACTTTCCCGCAACCCCATGACCTATTCAGCCCTTAATGCATAATACTTTATGCCTTAGAGCAAAAAATTGGCTATTTTGGCACATCCCGTTGGCAGGGAAAAAAGTTGTTTCTCACTGTTCCAACGGTTCAGAACCCATCAGTAGTGTCTCGAGATGCAATCTGGTGTATTGGGCAATCTGGATCAACATATTGCCCTTCCTTTGGCCAGCATAAAGAAAATGGTCAAATCAAGAAATTTGACAGAATATTACTAATTCCTGAATAGAATGAATCGTAGCAAAAAAATCAACTTTCGCGCCAAAACTGTGATGGGTCCCATCCCATCATGTGACATGCATGTAAATGCCACCTCCCATCTGCCCCACACAAGACACACTGTCCGATCGCAGTTTGTTGGCATTCTTCATGCCACACCACCATCACGTCTCAATACATGACTCCCGACATCCAATTTTTACAAGATAAATCAACTTGATCGTGCTGCCTGCAATTGTACAGTCGACGCCTCCATTGCCTTCCAGCTCTGACATCAATTGTGCGTGAAGTTCTTCCATTCACGTGTTATCATCAACATCATCGCGTTCCTGGCCGTTGACACCGCCACAGAGGATGAATTCATCATCTACGCTGCGATCGAATACAATCCCAATTCCAAGCCGCCTCTCCATGAGATCCGTAGGTTTCATTCCGTCATGGTTGTCGTGGTAGTCTACATTACGAAAAGTGCCAAGGGGGGCAAAATTGTTAATTTGAGTGTGGATTATACCCCTCCCCCCACTGTGGCTCCTACCTTTGCCCCAACCACGGATAGGGAGGCGAGTGATATCAAAGAACAGATTGAGAAGTGCCCTCCCGAAATGAGTACAATGCCAAATCTTCTATCTCTCAAACTTCAGGGCAACATCCTACGACGCTACCAAACTTCAACTTCTCAATGTTGCGATGCAATATGATTACCACGGGACGTGCCAGAGGAGCAACGGTACTCTTGTCTATACGATGTATGCCAGGGAAAACCCAGCAAATGAGCTTAATTGGGGATTGACGGGGAATGTTTTGGGGAGTCAGACGAACAGGTGGGAGTCGATGAAGGGGTTGCACATACCAAAGGGTCAGCATCCAAAAAGAGAAAGCACACAGATACTATTTTACATGGAGTTTGCTGTTTTGAAATGTACATTTCGCGTTTTACTAGTCATTCTATGATGTAAAAGTATTGCATACAAATATATGCTTAAAACAACTAGCAGCCTATCTAGCGACGCATAATTTTGTAACCATTAGACTTACGGCCACACTTTCAGACAATAAGCCTTTTTTGGCCAAAAACGGAGGTGTTTGGGGGGGATTGCTGTAGGGTGAAAAACATCCATTTCATAGCAAAAAAATGATACAGATCATTGGTATTGCTCCTGTACTTGATAACTGAACACATGGCCTCAACATGTAGTGACCAACGCATATAGTATTTTTTCATTTCAAAATTACGTCTACACGATTATGCGAAAAAAATGGACCGGGGATAAAAGTAGTGGTAACCATTGTAACCTGTCGATTTTGAATTGCTCTCGTTCCTCCGTACAACAGCAAGCTTTTTGTATTACCGATTCCCATCTTCCTACTATACAAAATTTCCATTCTTGTTCATTTGTCCCTAATGATGTGTGCAATAACACAGGCACCAACGGCTGAAGACCCCAATTATTAGGTCGCCAGTGTGATTTTTACGTACATGTGGGGGTTCAGGGAATTACATTTATTTTTGAGTTGACAATAATGTTCTATGCCACACAGTATTATACCACGGCATGAGGTAGAATAGTAGGTACTACCATACGGTGAAGTACTTTCCAAACAGTTGGAAGCATACCTACCACATAACTGAATTATAAGCACCACCTGATTAGAGGTCATCCCAAAGTGCTAAATGCATTGACGTTTGTATTTTTACCCTTGCTAAACTCATTGGGAAGCACATGGTTAGTTTCTCATTGATGCCAGCAACACGTCCATATGTATACCCCCGTAAGTCCTGCTGGATGTTGAGTTATACCTATTTGCAGTAAAACTCAACACAAAACCTTAATAATAATATTTCCATAATAATTGTATGAATTTTTCTTGTAGAATTTTAGCCCTGCGACAATGGATGAAGTTGCGACTTGCATCCATTTGGGTGTGGCAACTTGTTGGTGTTGAATCAAGAAGACTCCGGAGTTGGCATGTTGCTCCGTTCGAGGATGATGGTGCAAAATGAGCTATCGTGTTACACCATCAAGGGGGATGGCTCCCTTGATGTTTTGTTTGTTTTTTGTTTTGTTTCACATGAATATGCAGCTGGGGAGAATGGAAGTAGGCTGGATGGCAGCACTGTATGCATTACTGTTGTGTTTAAAAGCAACGATGCTAATGGTTCAGTATGGCATCTTTATCACCACAATCGTGGTTATGGGTACGCGTGAGTTGTTGACAATGATAATTGATTATTATGAATAAAATAGTATTACATTAGTCCAGTACATCATTAATTGTAAACACACATTCTTAAATATGAGTTTTCAAACCATTCATACCCCATTTCCATCCGTGCCTTCCTCACCGTAAGAAGCTCTTCAGCAACTAATTCTGCCCTGGCTCTCTAGCTGCCCCATTGATGATCCCCTCAACCTCCAGTCCTCCCTTTTTTCTTGCCATTTTATTGTTTTGTTGATTCCAATATCGACAGGACAGGATGACACAAATATGTGCAGCCCGGAGGAATAAGTATAACCTTGATTCCAAGTGACTGGATTCTATTAACAACCGTTCCCATCATGTGAGCTTGACGTGAGTCAAGAATGAGGAGAGGTAAAACTCCGGGCATTATTGTTTGCCTCTAAGGAACTAGCTCAAAGGCAATCCACTTGTGCATCATCACCTCATGCATCCATGCATTCGTTTGGCAGTCATAGTGGCATTGATCTAGGTGCATACCAAATCAGCGGTTGGTCATTCAACCGGTTCTTGTGCCTTTGAAAGTAAGAATAGGCAGTAGCATTTTCCTGCTTGCATTTAAAGTGTCTGGGAGAGTAACCCTATTAATGTCTGTGGTTGAGGCATGAGCATGGATGGTCTTCTTATCCTTCATTTCAAGTGTCCTGCTTGAATGATAGGAGTATGGGATCAGGGATTGATCCATGTTGACTAGAGCACATGGATATATTCTGCAACATTTTCCTTCATCATGTTGATGAAATGTCTGGATTCTTCTTCAGTCTCTTGACAGTTCTTCTGTGCCGTGTGAGTAGCAGCTCAATTAGATAGGCCCATCACTTTGTTGCTGCGCGTGACAGTCCTTTTCCTTGCAGCTATGGATTTGCTCCTGAAGGAAGGAAGCAAGTGGCAAGCATCTTGCCCAATTGTATGGGTATTAACTTGTGTAGAAGACCTGGAGGACCCAGATATCTTTCGAGAAGCCCAATTTGTTTGAAATTAAAGAGAACCGACATCCTGTTCAAGATCATCTATTTTCTTGGTTACCTCCTCAAAGTGAGGGTAGTAGTTACAAGGAAGGCCAACCATTGAACATGCTTGTTGAGAAAAAGACACCCTCCATCATCAGAGCACTGATGGCAACTATGTACTCGTGTTTCGCCTTTGCCGAAAGTGATTTGCATAATGAAGATTCTTTATCAAACAAATTGGGTTCAACTTCATGAGGAATGAATTCCACTTTGTGCAGAATGAGTTCTGTGTCAGGCCAAAAAATACAATGTCTAGACAAACAAGTTCAGCTTCAGGCAGAAAAAAAGTCAATATCTGGACAAACTCCTTTGATTTATGGAAGGATGAGTTCACTGTACAGACAAAGTAACTAAATTTCCGATGAACAAATGAAAAGTAAACCATATTTGTAATTTTATGAGACGTAAAAGCAGGAGACATTTCATGTGATGTTAAAGAATACAAGAGGTGTTATTCCTCATTTGAGCTCTCATTGCAGAAATTTCTCTAAATAAAGATGTTGCTGAAGATGGAGTGAAGAAGGGCGGACAAATCAAAGTTTACAGAGGTGATGGGGGAATTTGAGGTGGTGGATGTGGACGGCGTGATTAAAAAAGTGTGCGGTGAGTGTGTAATGGCAACTGTGCTATGCACCCCAATTTGGGGGTGAGAACAGGTTGAAAGAGGGTGCTATATCCTACAAAACAAAAATAAGAAAAATTTATAAGATACCAATACTTTTTCACCATGTTAAAGACACTAACTTCAGATGTGTTGTAAGAACAATTCAAATGTATCTTTTGACATTTTGACCTGAGCCGAAATCGTCGTAAAAAAATATCACGCAAAAATTATAGGTACTTTCCACAGGTGTCGAAGATTTGATTTTATCAGCTATATTTGTTCCAATTGTGAGGATGGAAGGGCAGTGCAACTGCATTTCCAATCCAAAAGATGCAAACGTTAATTGTGTAGATTTCTACACAATATGGTATGTCAATACCCTTCTCAAGGGTATGTATACCCTTCTCTAATGTGTTCTCTTGTTTGGGGTTCTGAACTTCCATGTTGGGGAGTCCATGCCGTCGGGAGGTGGACTCTCCTACTGGGGAGTCCTGAGAATGCTCCATTTAGTTTTTGTACCCAGGGGTACAAAAAAGGCTGATTCTTGGCCTATGTCACATTTGTGGTACTTATAGTCCAGGTTATGCTGTACCCAAAATAATACTTATCATTCGTCATACACATAAATGGACTTAAAAAATCAAAGTATTATGCAGGCACTATTCTATATTATATGACTTCACCAAGAGGATATATTATGATCCAGCTGTGTTGTGAAATACCATGGTGTAGAGTTCTCTATTATGATACTGTTATAGCATACACCATAAAAGTGTATGTATGGTATTGTACCATGGCTGCATTGGCAGTTGCAATAGGACAAACAAGGATGAAATCATTCACAGAAGAGAACCATCCGTTTCAAGTACTCAGATGATTAGAATGAATGACCAATCACAAACCATTTAGTATGTCAATGTTCTTACCTAGTAGGGGTAGATGTTTGCTAACATACATCTACCAAAGGTTTGTACCTGGTTCATACCTGCTAATGGTTCTCATGTTCATTCAAAATGGGACCGGTTTTTAAGCAACCCTTAATTGTTGAGGAAAAGGCCAATCACTGAAAATTACCACACAACTTATCTTTTGACGTAGGATAGTACAGACAACTGGAAAAGCCAAAAGAAAACTAATTCCCGAAAAGAAGACCAATCCCAAATTTGTGTTCCAACGTCCATAGGCATACAATTTTGCGTAAGCCATAGAAAAAAATTGAGACTTTTGTGAGAAGTTGACATAAGGATACGATCTATTTTTTATTAGAATAGATCTATAACCTAATCATTGTTAGGAACGTGAAATAATGAGTTTGAAGGAAATGTGCTATTATGAGATTTAATTGCAATCAAAGTAATAGGTCAAATAATATCTCACTACATAAGAAAATACCATACTTACTTTGAATATAACAATATCCAAAAAATAAGACTATCGCCAAGAAATAGGACCTTATTTCTTGGCAATAGTCTTATCTTTTGGAAAAGGCTTATATGTTTTGGAAATAAGAGGTGTCTCTTTGTAGGAATAGTACATATTCAAGTAATTCTTGGAAATAGGCTTATTTCTTGGCAATGGTCTTTATTTCTTGAAGAAGGCTTCTTTCTTGGAAATAGTCTTATTTATAATGCTATTTCCAAGAAATAAGCCTTCCCCAAAAAATAAGACTACTGCCGAGAAAGAGATGACTCAGATTTCTTTTCTTTTTTGTTCATCAATTGCATGGCAACTAGGTAGGTATCAAATATTTTCATAAATAGACCAGTTCCCTCAACCTCAATAGTTTGGCTGTATTCGCTCACATTTTAGATTTTCTTAGCAAGAAGTAGATTTTTGGAAGTTACATGACAAATACATTTCTACCCAAATGACTTCTCTAAATCATCAACTCTACCGTAAAACTTGCATAATGTCGGCAAATGTCAAAGATACATTTGTCTCTAAGCCCTAAGCTAGTCACATTTACATGTTAAAAAATATAAGTATCAAATTCTAGTTACCAAAGTAAATGTGATGGGAATTGTATTGTAGAGGAGGACCTTGGCGCTGAAATCAGAGGATTCTGCCTGATGCCCCTTCCCCTTTTCTCCCCCTCCCTTGTTCTCCGTGTGATCAACCATGCCTGACACCATCGTGTCTTCTCAAATCATCAGCATTCCTTGTCATGGTGCACAGGAATCCACGCTGTCTTCCCCAGCTGAAATGGGTGCGCACCCCAATTCAGATGTTTGTTGACAGTCCTCGGCTTCGGGCCCTCTCCCGCTCTCGTTTTCCATCATCTCGATGAATCAATACATTGAAATCATTTTCAATGACTCAACAATCAGCCATAAAATCAAACAATGTCACCGCAACTCAAATCAACCCAATGAAACTTCACTATACAAAACAAACGAGCAGTTGTTGGTTCAGTGAATCGCTTGATGGAGGTGGGTTACTCCAAGACTTATGCATGCAACAGTGCTGGCATTACTCCAAAGTATTTCCGTTGATGGGATAAAGTCGTCAAACAGGTAAACGCTCTCGAGGAAAGCAACAACCATGTACCTCACAACATCTCTAGAACCGCAAAGCAAGTTCATACAGGCTGCCCCATTTTTCTTGAGCCCATCAAGAATGAATTGCATCAGTTCATCATCAAACTTCGTGATCAGGGAGTGCAGACAACGAATCAAATGGTGGTCCAAGAGGTAGTACATATTGTACCTTCCTACCGACTGAAGACTTTAAGTGCACGGCAACAGGTGGTCTATCATCTCACAACACATCTTGGGCTTACTCAACATGCGGCCACCCACACTGCCCAGAAACATTTCAAAGACACAGAACAGGATGCCAAAGATTTCATTACAATGGTGAAGACAAGACTCAATGGTAGAAACAAGCACGGCATCATCAACATGGTTCAAACTCCTATTCAGTTCTGATATCACTCACAGACCACATTAGACATAATTGGTAAGAGAACAATTCCTGTACGTGCATCCACTACAGATACCAAATGTGTCACTCTTGCAGCCACAGTGACAGCAAGTGGCCGTATGTTGAATCCATTTGTGATCTTCAAGGGAACACCTCACTGCAAACGAAAAACACCGGTAACCTCCCCGTACACTCGAGTGTATGGGGAGGTTACCGGAGCCCCCAGAATGGTATCTTCCGGTAACCTCCCGGTACACTTCTGTAACCCTCCGGTAAACTAGTGTATGGGAGGGTTACTGGAGTCTACCGGGAGGTTACCGGAAATTTGAGATCATAAGGAGCTTTTCAATTTATTTCTATGTACGATAGGAATTGGTACATTTTTACAGGAAAACAAACTTCTCAGTAAGTCTTAGAATCGATATCAATCTAATTAGTGGCTATAGCTGCATTACTTAGTAGCTAAAAAAATGTTTACCGGTGGCATACCGGAAGTGTACGGGAGGGTAACCGGAAGTGTACGGGAGGGTAACCGGAAGGTTACGGGAAGACTACCAGAGAGTACCGGAGGGTTACCGGAGCATACGGGAGGGCTACCGGAACGTTACAGGAGGGTTACCAGGAGGGCTACCTACTGTTGGACTACAATAATAGAGTATGTGTAATTAATCTCCACTAATAATAACATACTACATTAACATATTTTAGGGGCCCGCCCATCACCCAGATCCCACCAAAAATCACACAGGTGCCAAAATTTCAGCCCCAAGCTGCTCGAAGATGAAAAAAGATACTGTGGACAATATTATCACCAAGGTAGAAGAAAATTAATTATTTAATTGAAACTAAGCTGAAATGAAAACAATTGTAAAATAGTTTGACTTCAATAACTCACCATAAAAGTTTACATGCCTCTGCAAACCGTTGTTGGAAACACGGCGGTGCAAGGCGAAATGCCAAACTCAGTCTGTGGACTGAGTTTCGGCTGTTCCCGTGCCTGGCCTGAAATAAAATAATTGAAAATTAGATGTAGTCAAGACATGTGTAGAAATAATTGTATTCTATTCAACTCAAGTCTGTTAATATACCCGCCGCTGCCAAATATTGTTGGCAACACTGCGGTGCAAAGCGAAATCCCAAACTCAGTCTGTGGACTGAGTTTTGGGGATTTCAGAACTGGGCCTGTAACTATTTCATTGAAAAAAATTAACATGTGTTGAGTATAATAGGGTCAAAAAAGATGAGTTCATCAAAACTCACCCCCAAAATATACCCGCCGCTGCCAATTGTTGTTGGCAACACGGCGGTGCAAGGCGGAATGCCTAACTCAGTCTGTGGACTGATCGGCGATTTCGCCAGTACACATGTAACTAATTAATTGGAAAAAAATGGACGTGTGGTGAGTATTAAAGTGCAAAAAATGGTGAGTTCATCAAAACTCACCCCCAAAATATACCCGCCGCTGCCAATTGTTGTTGGCAACATGGCGGTCCAAGGTGGAATGCCTTACTCAGTCTGTGGACTGAGTTTCGGCGATTTTCGCCAGTACACCTGTAACTAGTTGATTGGAAAAAAAAATTGACGTGTGGTGAGTATTATAGTGCCTCACCCCCAAAATATACCCGCCGCTGCCAATTGTTGTTGGCAACATGGCGGTCCAAGGTGGAATGCCTAACTCAGTCTGTGGACTGAGTTTCGGCGATTTCGCCAGTACACCTGAAACTAGTTGATTGGAAAAAAAATTGACGTGTGGTGAGTATTATAGTGCGAAAAATGGTGAGTTCATCAAAACTCACCCCTAAAATATTCCCACCGCTGCCAATTGTTGTTGGCAACACGGGGGTCCAAGGCGGAATGCCTAACTCAGTCTGTGGACTGAGTTTCGGCGATTTCGCCAGTACACCTGTAACTAATTAATTAGAAAAAATTGGACGTGTGGTGAGTATAATAGTGCAAAAAATGGCGAGTTCATCAAAACTCACCCCCAAAATATACCCGCCGCTGCCAATCATTCTCGGCAACACGGCGGTCCAAGGCGGAATGCCTAACTCAGTCTGTGGACTGAGTTTCAGCGATTTCACCAGTACACCTGTAACTAATTAATTGGAAAAATTGGACGTGTGGTGAGTATTAAAGTGCAAAAAATGGTGAGTTCATCAAAACTCACCCCTAAAATATACCCGCCACTGCCAATTGTTGTTGGCAACACGGCGGTGCAAGGCGGAATGCCTAACTCAGTCTGTGGACTGAGTTTCGGCAATTTCGCCAGTACACGTGTAACTAATTAATTGGAAAAAAATGGACGTGTGGTGAGTATTAAAGTGCAAAAAATGGTGAGTTCATCAAAACTCACCCCTAAAATATACCCGCCGCTGCCAATTGTTGTTGGCAACATGGCGGTCCAAGGCGGAATGCCTTACTCAGTCTGTGGACTGAGTTTCGGCTATTTCACCAGTACACCTGTAACTAGTTGATTGGGAAAAAAATTGACGTGTGGTGAGTATTATAGTGCGAAAAATGGTGAGTTCATCAAAACTCACCCCTAAAATATTCCCACCGCTGCCAATTGTTGTTGGCAACACGGGGGTCCAAGGCGGAATGCCTAACTCAGTCTGTGGACTGAGTTTCGGCAATTTCGCCAGTACACCTGTAACTAATTAATTACAAAAATTGGACGTGTGGTAAGTATAATAGTGCAAAAAATGGCGAGTTCATCAAAACTCGCCCCCAAAATATACCCGCCGCTGCCAATCATTCTCGGCAACATGGCGGTCCAAGGCGGAATGCCTAACTCAGTCTGTGGACTGAGTTTCAGCGATTTCACCAGTACACCTGTAACTAATTAATTGGAAAAATTGGATGTGTGGTGAGTATTAAAGTGCAAAAAATGGTGAGTTCATCAAAACTCACCCCCAAAATATACCCGCCGCTGCCAATTGTTCTTGGCAACACGGCGGTCCAAGGCGGAATGCCTAACTCAGTCTGTGGACTGAGTTTCGGCGATTTCACCGGCAGGCCTGCAACTAATTAATTGAAAAAAAATTGGCCGTGTGGTGAGTATAATATTGTAGAACAAGACGAAATTGTGATTACTCACCCCTAAAATCTACCCGCCGCTGCCAATTGTTGTTTGCAACATGGCTGTGCAAGGCGGGAGGGATAACTCAGTCTGTGGACTGAGTTTCAGCCGTTACCATGATGGGCCGGTGGGGTATCAGTGATGTAAATAAAAAAAATAATTGTGTGATGTGAAAGCAGTGAGAGGGTACACTGCTATCGTACCTACTGTTGTGTCTGGGTCAAGCACCATTGTTGTAGTATTGTACCATACGTAGATGTACTAAAGCTGTATTATCATACAAATATGCCACACGAGAATCAGGTGACGTGATACAAAGGAATAAGTAACAAACACGTTGACACATTACTCTCATTTTCAGCCCTACTATTATTCTTATGTGTTCTCATTTTTTGGCGCAGTCACTTCTGATAGTACCATATTATTTTGAAAATATGAATAGGCCAAAAGCGCACTCACCAAATCAAATCATAGATCAAGCCTAGAATTGAAACCAAAACTAGACCCAACAGGTGATCTTGCTGTTTACAACTTGTGATTTGCAAAATGTGAGTCATGAAACAAACAACCACTTGGAAGATTTTTTTTGCTTCAAAGCTTAGTGTGATAAACGATATTGCGGCTTAAGTAATGTATAAAAAAACCGGTAACCCACCTGTACACTCTTGAAATTCCGGTAACCTCCCCGTACACTCTGACGTTTTGCAAGTGTATGGGGAGGTTACAGGTGTTTTTCGTTTGCAGTGCTAATCGTTGCATTGCAACACATGATAGGCCATCACATACCCTTCTGGCAGTAGGTGTGCCTGTCAACCAAAGGCATGGATGGATGAACCAAACATGCACAAATGGATTGAATTTGTCCTTAAGCCCAACAAGGACAAAAAGTATGAATGAGACCCAGAAGGCCCTCCTATTGTTCTTGTGCTGGATTCATATTGCGTACATCTGATGGGATCAGTGGTGAACAGAATACAGGAGATGGGGATTGAAGTGTTGCACATCCCCGGAGGATGCACATACTTGTGTCGGCCTGTTAACATTGGAATCAACAAACCCCTGAAAGCAGCAATGTGTGCAAAGTGGGAGGCATGGATGACAGATGGAGAGGGCATTGTGGACGGGGTGACAAAGGAGCCGACACGTAAGCAGCTGAATGGTTGGTTGACGCATATAGCAGCATTCCTGAAATAGCGGGACAGATGGTTCTAATAATTATGGATGGTTCTCATAATATATTGTGATTGGTAGAATGAAATATAAATTAAATATGGTTTATCAACCAAATATTCAATTATCATCAAATCTAAGAACATCTGCCACTGCATTTCCATGATTGCGGTGGTAGAGCTGTCTCTTAGCTGAGTTCTCAGAGTCAGGAAGCACCATCTCCATAATGACAACAACGCACCCATCCAACTGTTGACCACGGCGTCCAACTGCAAACTCTTGGGCTGCAAAGCAGACACGGCAACCATCCGAGCCATCAGATTTGATGTTATATCATGCCAGATGGCTTCCATCCACGAGACGCAGCCGTAGTTTCATCCCAACCCCATTTGAATTGTCAGCACTCCAACACGAGAGTGTTCCCGCACCGGTACGGATGAACCAAGCAAGACCATCCATTGTCATTAGGGAGGAATCCAACAAGAATAATCTGGTACATGATTCGGAAAAGGCTGGTGGCTGTTTAGTCCATTTTGTGGTGGTGCGTGATGTGTTGTGGTGTGGCAACAATGGTGTTCGCGATGTATTGTGGTAGTGTTTTCACCTAATAAGACATATCTTTTGAACCAGAACAAGTTATGGGGAGCTTTACATATTGGCATGATGTAGAGGTCTAATGCTATCACTTTATGATGATCAGAGGCTCTAAAGTGTGTGTTAACTGTGTTAAATGACACTTTTTGATACGAGCTAAGGGGCAGACCTAAGAATGTGTGGTCCTTTGATCCCTTGGGCCAAAAGCCAGGGCTAATGTGATTCCCAGGGAGTTGTAAAAATAAAAACTCAAAAATGCAAAAGCATAAGAAAAGACTTTTCCCTGGCTTTTGCTAATTGGTTATAATGCAATTCCTAGTGAATAGCCAAATTTTGGGAGAATCTGCTGAAATCAACAGTATATGCGTGCATTCTGGCACATTCTGATTTCAGATTGGCAGTCATTCATTACAATTTGACAGGAAATGTAAATACGATCATCATCACCACCATCACTTACAACTCTCGAGGAATTGTAATTGAAGGTATACAATTAAAGCTATTATTATTCTCTGGGACTAGTGACCTAGTAAATAAACATATTTTTGCCTGTGACGATGCTGTGACACATCAAAAAAGCATCTAAGCATCCTCTTGGGTCAAAGTATTAGTGTCTTCTGGAATTGGTAGTGAAATATTGAACTGCTTAATATGAGAAAAATGCACCAAATCTAGGGCTATTCTCACTATTTTCAAATAATGACAAGGGTTCTTTAGGAATTGATTCTCATGTTTTTTGGCCAAATAGCAAAAGCCAGCAAAAACTCTTTTCTTAAGCTTTTGCAATTTTTATTTTTACAATTCCCGGGGAATTGCATTTTCCCTAGCTTTTGATGTAACACATGCTTTTTGTTCTGCTTGGAAACTGAACAGTATTATTACTAATACTAATATCCCTATTACCACATAATATTATTCACCTTGTACAAGCCCAGTGTCCAGGTAAAAAATTGCTGCACAAGCAAATGAGAACGCTAAATACAAAAGCAGCACTCCTGCTCTGACTGTTGTTCAGGAGATGGACAAAACTTATGTTATACTTTGTGTGTTGTCAATCCATGCTTTGATTGCTTTCACACTCTTGCACTTTCTATGTCAGAAGGGCAATGGATTCAAAAGATGGTTTTTTTTTCTTGTTGGTATCACTACCAAACTATTTTTTGTTGCCTGATTGATAGATGGTGGGAGGTCGTAACATCAGTAGAGTTGTTTTCCTTCCAAAAAGTTGTGGTCCATCCTTGAAAGTACCACTCACCTCAACAAAAATAAATACCCACTAGTGTCAATTCAATTGCGCGAATCCAGAGCATGCATCAACTACCAGCAATTGTCAGATCTCCACCTCTATTCAGGTATTTTTGGAGTACTGCCACAAATTTGAGTGTGGAAAAAAGCCTGCACCTCTCTTTGGAGGGAAATTAAATTTGGTATGTGTCTCCTAGAGCTCTAGCAGAGATTTGGTGTTTTTAAAAAGAAGAAGAAGGATTAAATGATCCAGGGAAGACGTTGTATTCATGTTTTCATTTAACTAAGAACCAAGAATAATGTTGGAAAATACCATCACTGTTAAATGCTCTGGTATAGTGGGTTTGAAGGTTAGTAGTTATTACTTGGGAAATATTTCTGGGTGGACAATATTGCATGAATCTCTCCTGCCCTCCATCAAATATTGTCTAACACTGTCAAATTCACTCTGATCTGCATAAATAATCACACCATTGGGATCAACACATCTTAAACAACCAACATATAAGTGCTTCTAAGAAAATATGCTCTTTGGAAGATAAGTACCAGCCATGTCAGATGATTGACTTTGAGCTCTATTGAACTTCAGGTAATGGGCAAGGGGGAGAGGAAATTGCAATCTGTTGAATGATAAGGGGAAGTCTATATCTTTAGAAATCATTTGGATACAAAGAATAAGATTTCTGAGTGTGTACCCCTTTCAGAACATTTCAGTTTTAATCAGTTTTGATATTAGCTCCTTTATTATGTACATTGTCCCATTGCAGTAGCCACTAATAATGTAGAGACTATTTAGTAAAAGGATGAATGAACCAGGTTTCAAAGCTTATCTATGCAGCTGGATGAACTTCACAAACAAATGGACACTGTTTCTAACAACTCTATTCTAATTACCATGTGTTCCAATAATCTCAAATTTCTTCTCTTGGATTGTATCATTTGCTAAGACATTATTGCCTATGTCTGGGGTTATTGTAAATAATCACAATTATGTCGGAAATTATTAAATACAATGTCTTCTAATTCTTTGAGGGGATACTGCCTGATTGGGGATTTTTGCATTATGACCAAAACTTTGGGCCGAGCCGAGGATAGTTCCCATCTCCAATATCCGATAACCAGTTGGAGTGTTTCTTGCAACTTATGAATACTCTTTTTTGTTGTATTCAACTAGGGCATCCTACAAACTTATGTTCTGCCTTAAACAATGAGGTTTGAATTGGCTCCAGATCTTGCTGTTAATAGTGCTGCAGACATGCTGTCATATCTTTTACTTTGAGTGGTGATAGGTAAAAACTGATGAAAATCATGCATCAAAAGCATAAAATTTCCCCTATGATGATGCACTCATGATTTCACATCAACTTGTGCACAAACCTATCAAGTCAGTCAATCAATACGAAATGTATCATCGAGACTTCATCAATGATGATCACAATGCAATCCCTAATTAGATGAGCATGTTGTGAATTGTATTTGATCCAGGATGAAGAATCTTCACTCATGCATAGTACGGGATTACCAAATCTTCAGTGGGAGTTCGTTACAACATTACCATTGCCAATGTGCTTTAGTTGTCATCTTTTCATATGCTAGAATAACATTTGCAAAGAATTTTTTCTCTCTTATACAATTTTCTTGGCCAGTGTGGAGCTAGTGGAGCTCTTTTCACAAACCTTTGTTTGAATCTTGGATAGTATTGTGAGCATGCTTGAGGGCAGAGCATAATTCTACATTTGCTTTTCCCATATCAGCTTATGGATTTCCCTACTTTTCCTCTAAGCTAAGACAGTCTTCACCAATGCACGGAACTAAATTTGCATGCAATTTCTCCTTTCTCAGGACCCATCTTTGTTTCCTGCTCCTAAAGAAGAAAAGAATGTTTTGTAATGAATTCAGCAAGCTTTTCCTTGTTTGAGAAGGCTTGGAAGAGCTTGATTTGTTTAACTACATTCCTTTTGCTATTGTATTGCTTCATGCTAAAATTTTGTAATAGGGAGGCTACCAGCTATGTTAACTTTACCAATGGTCTTAAAAGATTGAATTGTTGGGTTTACTCAGCTGCTTTAATAATCTATAATGACCGCCCCAGGTCCTCAGAAGTTTTGACTCACATACATTACATAACTGTATCTAGGTACATGCTTAGGTATCTTAAGAATTTTTGTGCTGCAAGCTTTATGGATTGCACTTAAATGAATATAACATGCCTGTAACAGCTGCCACTCTTGGTAAGTTTCACCAGAAAGTATCAAAAAGGAGCCTTAAATGAAGTAAACACTCCATGTCCGCTCACGCCCTGTCATGTCCTCTGTGTCCAAAATTCCATGTCCTGTGCCCTCGTTTGAAAACACTAAAAACACGAGATGTCTCGGACACGTCCTGGACGGTGTTTTTCTAATCAATTTTTGGATGTGGATGAAGCGGACATATGAAACTATAGTCAAAAAAGATACATATTATTATGTCCTGCTCACACATTATCCCTCACTCTCACATATTATTGAAGACAATTAAAAGATCATGACAATGCCCAAATTGTCTCCATTGGTCTTCCTCATTCCTGCAGCAGCCTCAATTAGAAAATGTTATTCTCCCACCATGAACCTTCCATTGGCCACGGGACTATCTCCCTCAACATACCATTTTTCAAACAGTTTATTGCAATTGGACACTGCAGCAGAACAATGCCAGATGTTGCTATCAACACTTTTTGTAAGTGCTAAATGTTTCGTTATCAATGTGATACCTTCAATTGATTCAGATGAAAGTCCGCTTTTGCTATTTGATCTTGCACCAGTCAAAGTAGGTTTCATGTCCACACAGCTCTGAAAATTCCCATCGCTCCAACAGCATGGGGTGCACAATAGTGGAGGCACCATGTCCTCTCTAATAAACACCCAAACATACTCCCCACAATTTTTTGAAATTCCCTGCAGGCCCTAGCAAAAATATCAACAAGAGTAAGGGTGGACAATAAGGGGGTTGTATCTTGAAAGCTTTCTATAATGAAATCAAAAATGAAGAAGATTCATTGATATGTATCATCACTCACAGGCATATAGCAGTTTTTATTGCAATGCAATACAATGAATTAAAATACAACAATTAACCTTAGAATTGGATGATATATCACTGCAAACGAGAAACACCGGTAACCTCCCGGTACACTCGCAAAACATCAGAGTGTACGGGGAGGTTACCTGAATTTCAAGAGTGTACCGGAGGGTTACCGGATTTTTTTTACATTACTTAAGCCGCATTTTTGTTTATCACGCTAAGTTTTGAAGCAAAAAAAATCTTCGGAGTGGTTGTTTGTTTCATGACTCACATTTAGCGAATCACGAGTTGTAAACAGAAAGATCACCTGTTGGGTCTAGTTTTGGTTTCAATTCTAGGCTTGATCTATGATTTGATTTGGTAAGTGTGTATTGGGCCTATTCATATTTTCAAAATATGGTACTCTCAGAAGTGACTGAACCAAAAATGATAGAACACACAAAGATAATAAGTGGGGCTAATTGGTGCAGTGTGTCTACGTATTTCTAACTCATTCCTTTGTATTCATTCACCTGATTCTGTGACTGCGCCAAAAAATGGAACATAAGTGGGGCTGAAAATTGGTGTAGTGTGCCTACATGTTTGTTACTTATTCCTATTTGACTTCACCTGATTCTTGCATGGCTATTTGTGTATGATAAGAAAGTTATTGTAGTACGTAACCATACTACAATGGTGCTTGACCCAGAAGCAACTCTGCACAATATGGTATTGTACAATATGGTATCATACCATAGTAGTGTGCCCTCTCACTGCTTTCACATCACACAATTATTTTTTATTTACATCACTGATACCCCACCGGCCCATCATGGGAATGGCCGAAACTCAGTCCACAGACTGAGTTATCCCTCCCGCCTTGCACCGCCGTGTTGCCAACAACAATTGGCAGCGGTGGGTATATTTTGGGGGTGAGTAATCACGATTTCGTCTTGTTCTACAATATTATACTCACCACATGGCCAATTTTTTTCAATTGAATAGTTGCAGGCCTACCAGCAAAATCACCAAAACTCAGTCCACAGACTAAGTTAGGCATTCCGCCTTGAACCGCTGTGTTGCCAAGAACAATTGGCAGCGGCGGGTATATTTTGGGGGTAAGATATTTAAAACTCTTCATGTTCTACACCACTATACTCACCACACGTCCATTTTTTTTTCCATTAAATATTTACAGGTCTACAGGCAAAATCGCCGAAACTCAGTCCACAGACTGAGTTAGGCATTCCGCCCTGGACCGCCGTGTTGCCGAGAATGATTGGCAGCGGCGGGTATATTTTGGGGGTGAGTAATCACGATTTCGTCTTGTTTTACAATATTATACTCACCACACGGCCAATTTTTTCAATTGAATAGTTGCAGGCCTACCGGCAAAATCACCAAAACTCAGTCCACAGACTGAGTTAGGCATTCCGCCTTGAACCGCCGTGTTGCCAAGAACAATTGGCAGCCGCGGGTATATTTTGGGGGTAAGATATTTAAAAGTCTTCATGTTCTACACCACTATACTCACCACACGTCCATTTTTTTCAATTAAATATTTACAGGTCTACAGGCGAAATCGCCGAAACTCAGTCCACAGACTGAGTTAGGCAATCCGCCTTGGACCGCCATGTTGCCAACAACAATTGGCAGCGGCTGGTATATTTTGGGGGTAAGATATTTAAAACTCTTCATGTTCTGCACCACTATACTCTCCACACATCAATTTTTTTCAATTAATAAGTTAAAGGTCTACTGGCGAAATCGCCGAAACTCAGTCCACTGACTGAGTTAGTCATTCCGCCTTGGACCGCCATGTTGCCAACAACAATTGGCAGCAGCTGGTATATTTTGGGGGTAAGATCTTTAAAACTCTTCATGTTCTACACCACTATACTCACCACACGTCCAATTTTTCCAATTAATTAGTTACAGGTGTACTGGCGAAATCGCCAAAACTCAGTCCACAGACTGAGTTAGGCATTCCGCCTTGCACCGCCGTGTTGCCAAGAACAATTGGCAGCAGCGGGTATATTTTGGGGGTGAGTTTTGATGAACTCATCTTTTTTGACCCTATTATACTCAACATATGTTAATTTTTTTCAATTAAATAGTTACAGGCCCAGTTCTGAAATCCCCAAAACTCAGTCCACAGACTGAGTTAGGGATTTCGCTTTGCACTGCTGTGCTGCCAATGATATTTGGCAGCGGTGTGTATATTAATAGAGGTGAGTTGAATGGAATACAATTATTTTTACACTTGTCTTGACTACATCTAATTTTCAATTATTTTATTTCAGGCCAGGCACAGGAACAGCCGAAACTCAGTCCACAGACTGAGTTTGGCATTTCGCCTTGCACCACCGTGTTGCCAACAAAGTTTGGGAGAGGCATGTAAATTTTTATGGTGAGTTATTGAAGTCAAACTATTTTACAATTGTTTTCATTTCAGCTTAGTTTCAATTAAATAATTAATTTTCTTCTACCTTGGTGATAATATTGTCCACAGTATCGTTTTTCATCTTGGGGCAGCTTGGGGCTGAAATTTTGGCACCTGTGTCCTTTTGGTGGGTGATGTGTTGGGCGGGCCCCTAAAATATGTTAATGTAGTATGTTTAATTATATTAGTGGAGATAAATTACACATACTCTATTATTGTAGTCCAACAGTAGGTAGCCCTCCTGGTAACCCTCCTGTAACGTTCCGGGAGCCCTCCCGTATGCTCCGGTAACCCTCCGGTACTCTCTGGTAGCCTTCCCGTAACCTTCCGGTTACCCTCCCGTACACTTCCGGTATGCCACCGGTAAACATTTTTTTAGCTACTAAGTAATGCAGCTATAGCCACTAATTAGATTGATATCAATTCTAAGACTTACTGAGAAGTCTGTTTTCCTGTAAAAAAGTACCAATTCCTATTGTACGTAGAAATAAATCTGAAAGCTCCTTTTGGTCTCAAATTTCCGGTAACCTCCCGGTAGACTCCGGTAACCCTCCCATACACTAGTTTACTGGAGGGTTACAGAGGTGTACCGGGAGGTTACCGAAAGATACCATTCCGGGGGCTCCGGTAACCTCCCCGTACACTCGAGTGTACGGGGAGGTTACCGGTGTTTTTCGTTTGCAGTGATGGGAGTCTTAAAGTTGGGACGGAAAGGTGGGTCTCTGCATTTTTTGACCATCATTTTTTATAATTATCAGATGTATTGTACTATTCCTCAATACAATTGTACACGCTTTGAAATAAAAATTATTGTGCCATGATGTCAGATAGTCGATCTGTTGTTTACTTGATACAACTGCAAAATACATATTGTGAATATGTGTGCAAATGTAACTAATCTTGATAGGTGTTCGACAATTTTCAACACTTTTGCTATCTGATACTAATCTTCATGTAGAAAGGCATCAAATTTTACAAGTTGGATGTTGAACAATAACATCCTTTTAGACTCATTATGGCAGCTGTGTTTAGGAGGTGATCATTCATGAATATCAACCATGGTATAAAGCTGCCTTGTGGCATTATAATATCAAGTAACATAATGACATGCTTGGTCCTCCATATTTGTAAGATTGGATGGCACATGGGGTTCTTTTGCTTGTCCAAAAGACTTTCTTCCAAAGTGTATTTTTTCACCAAAATATGTGCCCCATCAAAATTTTCACAAACAACTCTTATGATCCAAAATCAGCTGTGTTATGACTTCACCTTTACCCATTAAGTATAAGTGTCTGCATTCACTATGACACATCACATATAGGTTGCATGCAATAATATTATACACCATTACAAGCAAGGAACTGGCATAAAACAATTTTATGAACTGAAGTTAGCAACATCTGGGATTCTCTCAGCTCAGAATGAATTTTTGTCAGGTCATCAAAGCCCAACTACTGAGTACGTAACCCTAGTGAGATGCAGCATGTGAATTCAAAAATTGACCATGGAGGTTCAAAAAATCACTACAATGAAGATCTCCTGCCATTTTCATAGGTAATTGTGAGGTTTGAGGTCATAATGGTGGGTCATGCCTTTTTAACAAATCACAGGGAAGCAACATATAATGAGTTGTCGTGAGTGCTGGGTAGGTGCCCTTATATGGAGTCCGAAACTTATTTGGGTCCATTGGTGCAATGGTAAGTACTGCGGGTGATTATGCAACAGGGGTATTGAATGGGTGTGGCAATAGTAAGGAAAAAGACAAGATGAAGATTGTGCACTGTTGGAATTGCATTTCTACATTTTTTAATGGGACAATTTGTGTCAGACTGCTTTGATACAACAGAAAAAGAATCATCTGGGAGCTGTGCACTCTGCATGAATTGAATGTTGGTCCTTTGTTTCAAAGGTAAGTACTGTTTGTCTGTAGTTTTTGTAAAGTGTGTAAGGTTCCAAACAATAGTCAGAAGAAATGATAAGGTACCTTCACAAGGCAATCAGAAGAAAAGACAGAGGAAATTAAGTTGCATTCTCTTGAAACCATGCACCTCCATTTATTGTGGACACAGTGTGTGGCACACTTGTGCTAAGCAATAGAAAAAGGAAGTAGAAAGAGAGTGCACACCCTCATGTGAGCTAAAGATTGACCTCCATCCAGATCATAGATCATGTCAGTTTTGTTTATGTATGTACACCCTTCACACTTCTCTTGATTCAAAAGTGGCAGGTGCATTAAGGGTGGCAAAGGGTGGCTGCCAATCATTTCAGATCTCTTTTCACAGAAACATAACAACTTACTATCCATTCTTTGTTTATTGACCCAATCAAGCAAACAGATTGCTGTCTGATTGCTTCTCCACTTCAAACTGCAATATGAAATGAAATTGTTTTAAAAGGTTTCTAAACATCAATACAGGCTATTCCCATCCTACAACCACATATGCCACCATCAGCAAAAGCAATCAGTGATGACCATTGGAGGTACTGCAAATGCCCATTGCATCTTTGTCCTCTGTATTTTGATATCAGAGGAGTCAAATCAACTCCACATGCAGGTACGGTATATTTAGTTGCTCACCATGTTGTCAGCATATTGTCTTTCCTCGGCTAAAGTGTTGTGCATTATATTTGGGTGTTATTTTTCTGTGGCAGTGTATTTGTTTACCAACACAGACAAACACCTGAAACAAGGCACCCAAACTTCTGTCATCATGTGATCTGTTTTAAAAAAGCCATTTTTGTTCCAGTTGATCATGGGTGGTGAGTGAGTCAGCTTGTGTTCAGAAACTCTCCATCCCCATATGATACAGATTGATATGGGCACTGGACGGCTACTCCAACACAAACAAGTCTATGACCCATTCGTAATGTCCATGAATTGGAGATTTCTTAACCCAGGTGACTCACGGAGGTCCTAGACTTACACCTACATGCTTGAAAGTTAAGTACGACATTGAATTCAAATACTGTGAAACATCTGTCAGAGTCAGATTTTGGATTTAACATTGTAAAAGACATAACAAGACAGAGGAAAGAGAATGGTGCTGGTCCCATCATTGTATATGAAAAGACTGTAAAGGGTGTTTCAAAAGAAATACTAGAAAGGACTGCTACACTTGATGCCAAGGATGTTTTGTGTACTGAGTTTTGTTTTACAGGGTGGCCTTTTTGTCCTCAGTTACCACTATGCGCTGTTTCTTATGCAGTATCCTCTGTACACATTGATTAACTTCACGAAACAATCTCAATATGTTGGTATGGTCAGACACTTTTGACTTTCCTTTTCAAAAATCTCAATTCACTTGACTTATGTCGTACTGAAAATATGGTTTCGAGGACATCAACACATATGATTTTTTGTGTAACAAAGGGGATCATGCTTTGGATTCAAGGTTGATTGTTGTACAAAATTACCTGTTTTGTCATTGCTTGAATTGAAATTCACCTTCCTGGCAACAAGTAGTCATGGCAAACTTCACTATATGATCACTCTTCAATGATTTGATGAATTATAGAATGAAAGGTACTTGGCTAGGGCTTGTTGATGGAGACTGACTGTCGATGGGTGGGGACTTTTAAGACAACACGCCGGGGGTCTTTGTCTGCTTACTAGCTGAAACCAGTCAAAACACCCATCATTATCTCCATGTGCAATCATGCATGTACCTATCAGTACATGAGTAGCACGTAGGTACTCTCTAAGGTACTCAGCCCAAAAAGGCCCGATCTAAGAGCCACTGAAATGCGTTGTCAATATGCAGGACTGTATTGACTGCAAAATAGCTCTCATAAATTAGTTATCACCTAATTAACGACGATCGACGCATCTCGCTATGCTCAGCAGTAATAACTAACAGTTTTTCACCAATTAAAAACCTAACCACTCGACAATCAACCAACTCATTTGCAATGCCGCCGTCCGCGAAGCAGTCCGGTCCATCATCGCACCCATGCCAATTGACAAAATCGTTGACCAACCGTCGAATTCCACCATGAACATACTGAAACAGCAACTCGCCAAGATTGCCGCAGCCGTCAAAACTACAAGCTGGGGCAGGCGACACGGCCATCTTGCTCTTGTCTTAAATTATGCGGAGTACCAAACCGTCACCAAGGTTCCTATCTCACCATGACATGCCTCATCCTACCTCCCATCATCCCGGCAACACTCGCAAACAACACAACTCTCACCCACAGAACTCGCATCATGGCAGACCACAATCTCGAATGCCAAGAGTTCTGGAAACAGGAGATCGTTGATGCCATCATCGTCGACAAGATTGTACGTGAAGCAATCAATGCTGCGTACATCAAAGAACTTGACAACGACTACATTGGCTATGGAGCCCAGACCATCAAGACGATCCTCGAGCATCTACATACCGAATGGTGCATCGTGAGAACATTGGAATTAAAAACAGGCGGCGGCTGCTTTCCATGTCCAATGGGATCTCTTGTCCCACATCACAAAGTTTGCCCGCGAACTCGACAAGCACCAAAAGCTATGCCGAGACATTGGCGTACCTGCTCCAAACGCAACCAAGGTCCAGTCCTACATTGAAAGCATGTACTCGTCAGACATGTTCGACGACAAAGAGATGCAAGCATGGGAACTCAAACCCTCCGCCGACAAGACATGGGGCTCCGCCAAGTCTCATTTACTCTGCAAGTAGACTTCTCTTTACTTTAGTGCAGTTAGTTTGACTTTCTTCGATTTGTATGCCGAGTCAAATCTATGAGATGGTCAAACCCACTGGTTTTAATTCACCAGAGCATCCCTAACAGAGGCTGTGCTCTGACAAAAAAGTGTTGATGTTGGGGGAGCATGCAAAAACTACTATATTTTGATGTTTCCTGAACCCCAAAGGACTGAAGTTGCTCAGTGTTTTTCAACCAGTAAAAACTGATACATTTTGGCAATCCTATAGATTTATATGCTTTGACAAGTAAACTAGAAATTTGGCAATATCCAAGTTCCTTCAGTTCTTGCTCCCCCCCCAGGGCAACTGGAGCATTATTATGTCAACACCTGATTCAAGTATAAAAAACTGTAATTCTTGTCTGGAATCACACTTGTTTTTTAGTGGAAGACCAAAAGTAACTGAGAAGCTTCTCTTATCAATGCTCTGAACACAACATAGGATTGAGTAATCAAATCATATCATGGCATTGGGCATGCAAAGAGAGAAATGTTACACTCAACAGCGTTCAACTGGGACCACTGCCGATCTGCCAAGGCACCACCATCCAGAGTGGGTAAAAATCATTCCCAAATCTCAGTCCAAGATATAAAATAGCCATGAACTAACACTCGCAACCCGCGCTCTGACTGTTCAGAACATTTAAGTACTGTATCGACGCTGTTATCAATCCCGGGAAGAATGTCAGCGAAACAGCTTTTTTTATTGTTAGTAGATGACCTGAACATGTCAATTATTACTCGCCCAAAGAAAAATAACAATTCTCCCTAGAGCAATTAAACAGATTCAAATGCTTGAATGTCCACCCTTCCTCGCTAAACTTTCCAAGACAACAACAAGGAGCCCCTAATTCCCAGCCTTTTCCGCACGGCACTTCTTCCAGCACTCCAAATCGAACAGAGCACATGTTTCACATTCCCAAGGAAACTCCTTCACTTGAATGTTCATGTACTCCGGAACAGGCCCCTCTGGGCGATGAGAATGCCCAACAAACAACATATCCTTCAAAACAGAAAGGACACACACCGGCGCAGCAACAACCGCGGAGATCTTGACCCATTTCCACATCTCAGCCAACTCCTCCTCATGGGAGTGGGTCGTGGCATCCATGATTTCCTTTTGGCGACGGACGCGGGCGCGAAGTTGGGCGATGGCTTCAGCTTCCATTTCTGCCTGGGTCCCGAGCCTAGGTACAGTTTGGTTCGAGCGCCGCTGGATAGTAGCGGACCCTTGGCGGACTACCGATCGGGTGAGGGTGCGAGCAGTAAGCATGATTATGATACCTGCGATTGAGGTGGAAAGGCAAGTGCAAAGCGTGAGGTGTCGAAAATCTCATCAGAAAAAGGTATAAAACGAAAGAATGTTGGACATCAGCCAAAAATTCCCCATCATCCCTGCACAGTGTTGGCGAGGCGGACATATCGCCATGATCTCCCCCCCCCTCTCGAACAGGGCTAAATCTTCGGATCGAGATCCAAACTGAAACGGCGATTGCGGTGGACGTAAGCGATAATAGCCACCGCTAAGAAAGACGACGCTCGCAGTCGGACCGTCCACCCCACCCCTCCCCTCGCTCTCTACGCCAAGGGCGATGGGAGCACGGAGCACAAAAACGCCGTAAAGGCTGATGCTTACCTGAACGTTGTTTTGGTGACAATTAGTTCGGTTGAGACGAGGAAGTAAATTTATATCTCGTATCAAGTAGAAACGTGTAAAATTACCTACAATACATAGATATGATGATTGATGATGGCGTTCGCTCTGGAACATCTGGAGAAGTCACTACATTGGGTGATTACTAGCAGCCGATGCAAGATTTTTTAGCAGTAGATGTGTGGTATGGCTGAGTGTGTCAGATGTCGCTCATTTGTAAGGTCATCAGTCTTGAATTGAAGTCATAGACAATTAGTGAAGTAATGTTTTTTATTGCTTCAAGCAGCCAATGATTTCGGTCATAGTTAGCTTGGTCTTTAAAGATGACGGTAGTGACAGTGTGAGAACACACTTTCATAGGCTATGCGGTTTTTATAAAGTATTTAAAGTGAATGCCCATTTTACTTGGGCAATAGAGTAGTCTTGTGAGCTTAAGTAGAGCTATCGCGTGACGTGTTGTTACATTTTTGCGTGATCGTGAAAAATGGGGATGAATAACAGTCGGAACAACGGTTTCATCGGCTATGCAGTTTTTATATCATAGAACGTGAATGTATTTTTTACTTGGGCTGTTCATAGACCATTTTGGGTGTGCGTTGAAATGGAAAACAATATTTTTAGCCATTTTGTATATTATCATGTTGTGAGAAGTTTGGTTTGGTGGTAGTGGTTTCTCGGTTCCTCATTTTGTTGGGTGTTGTCTGCACACATTTTTACAATAATCAGTGGTCTTACTTGGTGGTACAGCAATGAGTGGCATAGTGGCCAAGTCACTCTTCAATAATGTGTTGGCCTATATTTACTGCATTTTGGTACATGTTAAAACTTGAGATGGGATGTCACCAACAATTTGGCAGAATTCAAAAATTGTGGCTTAGGTTTGCTTGGTGTGCCAGTTTTCATGAGTGTGTCATTTTTTGCTGCAGCTATGTGTGATTTTAGCATAGGGCTAGTTCTTCATTGAAGTATTCAACATTTTCTCATCATGACTGTTTTGCTGCTTTCCCATAATTCAGCCTGCCATACAAAACCCATCACACTGTTCTACCCATCATATTCCTTCAGAGGAACGACACGAAATAGGTAAGCTCGTTCCATTGATGTGTGTCATGTTGTTATTAGATGTAATATACTCACATAATAATCGCTGTTTTTGTAGTCAGGTGAGAAGACTGAAAATTTATTTTGCTTTGAGGGGTCACTATTACAGTTCCAGGAGACACAACAATTATGATTTATTGTGGCAGTTCTAGTGCATGGTTATCACGTTTGTTTCTATGGTGCTTTCGTGCTGGTTCTTAGTTTCATAGTGTTGCACCATAATGTATGTTGGGGCCACTCATGAAGGAAAAGGAGAAGGGGAAACCTGCTCAGTGATGATAAACTAAGATTTTTTAATTTTTGGTTATGCGTCTTCCTTACTGTGCTAACATGAAAAATATTTTTGGTGATCTTTGGGGTTAAGACACAGCATAATGAATTCACATGATGGTTTTATTGACCATTTTTGAGTGTGCGTTGAGATGGAAAATAATTTTTGGCAAAGTAATAGTGCGATGCGTTTAACTGTGTTCATTGACGGCTTTTGGATGTGCGTTGAAAGTGAATTTTTTTCGGATGTGCGTTGAAAGTGAATTTTTTTCTTTACAACGTGATAGCGTGACGCGTTTAGGTGTTTTCATAGACCATTTCTTGGTGTGCGTTGAGATTGAAAACAATTTTTGTCGAAATGACAGTATAATGCGTTTACTTGATGTGTTCCATAGCACAATTTTTGGCCACGCTATAATTTCTCTATGTTGGGTTTGTCGGGGACACGACATGTCTTTGGAGGCTCTCAAAGAAAGTCTTTTGTCACGTCATATGACACGAGTGACATGTCGCAAGATGTCACCGAGACATGTCGCGACATTAGGGGTTTACAAGATGGCCCAAAGAAAGTCGCCGTGTCGCGACATTTCGAAGATGGCGACATGTTGTCACCTAGTAGTACTTACTAGTAGTAATTGTTAGTAGCAATACTAGGTGGTAGGTGTCTTAACAACATCATTAATGAATTACTTTTACAATAACCAACTTGGAAAGTGATCTGAGCACTAATTTTGCACCACAATTAGCTCATGATGCACTAATTCAATAAAGCTAATTATTATAAAATAAAATACAATATCAAAATTAACATTTCAATGTCATACAATTATTTATTTATTAATTCATTTGTTCACAAAAAAGAGAACTGAAACGTACGCTACTTTGGAGGACTTTGCACCATTAAGAGTCTAATAGGATTAAGATATCCCAGGTTGGGCAGAGAGGGACGCATGAAGGGGTCAGAGAGAAAAATGTCGAAACAAAAAACGACATCGAATCGCACCTTGCCAGTTTGACTGACGGCTCGCTTGGAGTGCTGCCTAGTGGTAGCTGGTGGCAGCTCGTCCAAATCCCCACTGTGGGTCAAGATATCCCAGTTCGTGCTGAGGTCGGGCCAGGAGGGACTTAACAATTTAATTGTAAAAATTAGTTACTGTGCATGCAAGAACTGTGAAAGCATAAAAACAAAAGGTTTTCTCACCTCGCAAGTTGGATGCTTTGCAGGCTAGCGGGTGATGGAAGCGGCACGGCCTAATTCCCCCTGCCACTTGAGATGAAGATATCCCAGGTCGGGCTGGGAGGCACGTAACTTCTTACTTGAAAAATGAGTGTATGTGTCAATTGTCATAACAAAAAAAACAAATTGAATCTCACCTTGTGAGTTGGACTGGCGGCTTGCTTTGGTAGCTGCCTAGTGGTCGCTGGTGGCGGCGTGGCCAAATTTCCACTGTGGGTCGAGATATCCCAGGTGGGGCTGGGAGGAAAGTAACCTTTTAATTGGAAAACTGCGTGGATGTGTCAGGGTGAAAAATGTCCATTCAAAAAAACAAGTTAAATCTCACCTTGGGTTGTGGACTGGCGACTTACTTTGGGTGCTGCCTAGTGGTCGCTGGCGGCGCCGCGGCCAAATTCCCACTGTGGGCTGAGATATCCCAGGGCGGGCTCGGAGGGGCGTAACTTTTTAATTGAAAAAAGTTAGTATGTGTGCGTGCGAAAAATTGACGAAACAAAGAAACCAAAGGGATTCTCACCTCGCGAGTTTGTTTTCCAGCAAGCTATGGTTGCTGGCTAGTGGCCGCTGGTGGCGGCGCCTCCAAAATTGAACTGTGGGCTGAGATATCCCAGGGCGGGCTCAGAGGGGAGTAACTTTTTAATTGAAAAAATGTTAGTATGTGTGTGTGCGAAAAATTGACGAAACAAAAAAACCAAAGGGATTCTCACCTTGCTAGTTGGATGGTCGGCTAGCTGTTGTTGCTAGCTAGTTGGCGCTGAGGTCGGCGCGCCTAATTCGCACTGTGGGCTGAGATATCCCAGTGCGGGTTGGTGGCACGTAACAATTTAATTCGAAAAAATGTTAGTATGTGTGTGTGTGCGAAAAATTGACGAAACAAAAAAAACAGATGGATTCTCACCTTGCCGGTGGGATGGTCGGCTAGCTGTTGTTGCTAGCTAGTCGGCGCTGAAGGCGGCGCGGCCTAATTCGCACTGTGGGCTGAGATATCCCAGTGCGGGTTGGTGGCACGTAACAATTTAATTGAAAAGAATGTTAGTATGTGTGTGTGCGAAAAATTGACGAAACAAAAAAACCAGATGGATTCTCACCTTGCCGGTGGGATGGTCGGCTAGCTGTTGTTGCTAGCTAGTCGGCGCTGAAGGCGGCGCGGCCTAATTCGCACTGTGGGCTGAGATATCCCAGTGCGGGTTGGTGGCACGTAACAATTTAATTGAAAAAAATGTTAGTATGAGGGTGTGCGAAAAATTGACGACACACAAAAACCAGATGGATTCTCACCTTGCCGGTGGGATGGTCGGCTAGCTGTTGTTGCTAGCTAGTCGGCGCTGAGGTCGGCGCGGCCTAATTCGCACTGTGGGCTGAGATATCCCAGTGCGGGTTGGTGGCACGCAACAATTTAATTGAAAAAAATGTTAGTATGAGGGTGTGCCAAAAATTGACGAAACAAAAAAACCAGATGGATTCTCACCTTGCCGGTTGGATTGTCGGCTAGCTGTTGTTGCTAGCTAGTCGGCGCTGAAGGCGGTGCGGCCTAATTCGCACTGTGGGCTGAGATATCCCAGTGCGGGTTGGTGGCACGTAACAATTTAATTGAAAAAATGCGTGTGGTGTCAGAGCGAAAAATTGACGAAACAAAAAAACTACATGGATTCTCACCTTGCCGGTTGGATGGTCGGCTAGCTGTTGTTGCTAGCTAGGCGGCGCTGAAGGCGGCGCGGCCTAATTCGCACTGTGGGCTGAGATATCCCAGTGCGGGTTGGGAGGCATGTATCAGTGTAATTGAAACAATTAATTAGTGTAAAACGCGCCATAAGCCAAATCAAATAGAAAAAATTGTGCTCTCACCTCGCGAGTTATACCTGTTGAAAAAGTTCGCTGCGGGCTACGGACTGTTGGCGATGGCACAGTCTAATGCCTTCTATGGCCGGAGATATCTGCGGTCATGGTGAGGAGGATGGAACTATTTAATTGGAAAGCTTGTTGTTCCCCGATTAGGAAGTTCAGGCTGTTGTGCCTGTTGTGCATAATAATATAGGAAACAGAACTGGTCTGTATCCTATGTACTTCTCACATAGCAGTGATGTAACAGACAGACTGGAAAAGACATGTGACTCATCCATTTGACACGTGACTGGGTGACATTAGAGCTAAAAATGTTGCCGACATATAGGATGTCACCCAGATTTGGTGACATTGTCTTGTCACGGTGACATTATGCTGACATGTCCCCGACAAACCCAACATAGTAATTTCTTTACAACGTGATAGCGTGATGCGTCTAGAGGTGTGTTCATAGACCATTTTGGGTGTGCGTTGAAATGGAAAATGGAAAACAATTTTTGTCCATAATGACAGCATGATGCGTTTGCTTGATATGTTCCATAGCACAATTTTTGGCCAACTCTAAATTAATTTTAGATATAATTTTAGAGGTAATCACATATCAATAGTTATTGAATACCCATGCGTGAGAACCAAAACACTTAGGCGTTTACGGGTATTTGCAGCAGTGTATCTGTGGATTCACCTATAAAATTCAAAAAATAAAAAAAAGTCCTAATAAGGAAAAGGGCCAGATATAAATTTAGAGGTAATCACATATCAATAGTTATTGAATACCCATGCGTGAGAACCTAAACACTAAGGCATTTACGGGTATTTGCGGCAGTGTATCTGTGGATTCACCTATAAAATGCAAAAGTTAAAAAAAAGTCTTATGAAGGAAAAGGAGAAGGAGAAACCTGCTCAGTGATAAACTAAGATTTTAAAAAAAATCTTGATACCGTAATTAGTCTATCAGTCTATATGTTAGGCCAAAAGTTAGGTAATTTGCGATTGCTAAGAATTGCAAAAAAAATTGGAGATCGTACTTACAATTCCTGAGTAATTTTTACTTTGACAAGTATGACGGCTAAAAACAAAAGGAGCACTCCTGCTCTGTCTGTCGTCCGTGATACGGACAAAAATGGTTATAATTATTAGTATGGCTAATTTTCAGATATGGACATCAAACATACACTTGCGACGAGATCTTTCTCATCGTTGTGCTTTCCGTGTCCGTCCGGCGATAAATTCAAAAGATGCCATTCTATTCACCGTCAATGTGATGACGATCAGAATTTTTAGTACCCTAATAGGCAATTGTAGGGGAAGGGTATGGTTGGTACCCTCCAAAAAAATCAAAAAGTACGGTAGAGATGTCATACAAAAGCTGCTGAGCACACAAAACGGCACAACAAACCAATCCACGACAATACCAATCTGAAAACAGGAACGGCAATCCGGGCACGTGAATCGTTCATTGTCCAGAATTGGTGCACATCGTTCACCCTACCGTTGACAAAGTAGTGTCACTGTCCTCTGGTGACATGAAATTTGCGATTGCGATGCCACATCCAAAGAAGGAATGCGACGCGGACGACGCGAGTTACGTCCCATCATCCGATGAAGAGGGGGACGAGCTGAAAAGTCCCACGTCATCCTATCTAGCTTCTGACTACAGCTCAGAAGAAGATGAAGATGTCGAAGATCAAGATCGTGCAGTTTCTGAACCTCCAAAGAAGCGTGGGAAGAAGTCGGCTGTACACTCCCACATGTTCAATGTGATGAAGCGTCAGTCCAAGAAGAAGCCTGTCGTTTCTTTGCGCTCAGCCTGTACTGAGCTTCTCAATTACCTTGAGTCACTTGCGCAGGAATCCAAGTGCAAGAGAATCATTGGTTCTGAGCAACTTTCATGCAACTGTTTGAGTATCCTGAAGGACAATCCAACCTTTGTGGAGGCAATTGGTGGCTTCCTCCTGAAATGGTTAGACAAGCCCAAGATGGATCAGGATCAACACCTGTTGACTAGCTACCTCTATGCCAAGGCAGCCAAGAAGAGTGTAGGGAAAATTTGTAAGGGCACTTTCTTCTATCAAGTCCCTATCAACTGTTGTGCCTGTAACGACAAAGAGGCCAACCTTAAGAATCCTCGCAACCATCGCATTTGCTACCATGATTTTGCTCGCCTCCACAGTGTTGCACGGAAGCGCTGGCAGTGCATTCAATCCGTTGTGTTGACTTCCTCCATTGCTCAACCCCATGGCAACACAGGCAATAAGAATGCCTCCGTATCGCCAGAGTTGTGCCAGAATCTTGTCTCCCACTTCGACAAGTTGAAGTCGTTGGCACAGGCTGAGCCAACTGCAACAATGATTGTGAGGGCTACCATTGGAGGAACTGCTTCGATTTGTGGAAATCCAGGTGTCGAGGATGTGTACCTACCTGCATCGAAAGGAAGAAGGCCGTGCTACTACCGGTACTGTCGAGATTACGGGTGGTCATGTCAGAATTGTGGCAAGCAGTTAAAATATACTTGGGTTGGTGATGGTCCGGAACCAGTGAGGAGTCATTCCATCGTGAGCTTCCCTACGTACTACTACTTTTGGCTCAGGAACTACCCCAACCTCAAGGTACGAACTCAAGTGGAGGACATCTGCACTTTCTGCTGGCAATTTGCTAATCGTCAGAAGTACCGACTAAACACTACTTCTCTCTTCAAAATTGCACAAGGTCATCAGGAGGAGGAGGAACAGGAGAACAATCTGTTGGTGATTCGGGATGAGACGAATCAGCCAGAAATGACGACGGAAGGATCGAAAGTGTCAGCAACTCCATCGGTGGAGATAACAGCGGCGGTGACCCCCTCAGTGCACAGATCTCCCAGGAGAAAGACAAAGAAGAGTCAGGAGAGGGTGGTGACGCCGAAGAGGTCCCTGTGATTGATTCCACACAATTCACTGTGACGGAGGCAGGCAATGTGGACGTGAATGAAACGGAGCAAATGTTACTGTGAGCTGCACTTCATGTCAAGAGAGCAGATACCCAGAGGGAAGGGTACAAGTTAGCGGAACAACAATGCAAAACTGATAAACTAAACAACCTTCCTCATTCAGAAACAACTTATTGTTTTGTAGTGGATTTTGGGCAAAATATGGAGTGTCCTTCTTTTAACGAAGAACAACCTGGCATGACCTACTATTTTTCTCCGTTGACAGTGAACAACCTTGGTTTTGTCAATCATGGCCACGCCAAAGAAGATGGCACTGTAGGTGTTCACATGCATTGTCATGTATACCATGAGGGCGTTGGGAAGAAAGGAGCCGACAAAGTTGCATTGCTCAATCACTTCGGCGAATATCATCCGTGAAGATGAACGAGGGAAGAAGCTGACAATAGTATTCGACAATTGCACTGGCCAGAACAAAAACAATACTGTCCTTAAGTTAGTTCCTTTCTTGGTCGAGCTATGATATTTTGAAGAGATTGTGTTCCATTTTCTGGTTGTTGGACATACAAAGAATGCATGTGATAGGTACTTCAACCAATTGAAGCGCCTTCACCAGAAGACTAACTCTTACACAATGAAGGAGCTTTGTCGGAATCTGAGTGATTGTGAGGATATAACAATATATGAAACAGAAACAACTGATTTCGAGAATTGGGGGAAGTACTTAGGTTTATTGTACAAAGACTACCAGAGGATGATTCTACAAAATCACATTTTTAGGTGTGGTAGTTCCATGGTACATTCTAACAAAGTATTCGTGGAATTCAGACAGAGTTTGTTGCCAGATGATGCTCCAGTTTGCATGAATATCATGAAAACAAATTACCCACACAGAAATGAATATGTCGACATAATGGCAGCATTTGCTGCATGCCCACAAATCATGAGAGATCACCCAAAAGAACCTATCTCATCCAAAGGAATTAATCCATACAAACAGTACGAATTGTTTTCCAAGTACAGGCAGATGATTTCAATTGAAGCTCAGTCTGATCCAATTTACAAGGAGCCTGATGAGGAGGTACTCAAAAAAGGTAAAACAGAAAAGGGGATGAGGAAAAAAATCAGAGAGGATCTTGGGGAGATGAAGCAATACGTAATTTTGCAAGGAGATCTACAAGCTGCTAGGGTGAAGAGAGATGGCCAGGATAAGGCATGGCATCTGTTGGAAAGCGTTGCAGGAATGAGTAAGAAATAAGGAGTGAGGGGATTCTAGCAATGTGCAATATGGATTCATTTTAATAATAATTTGTCTAGTTGAGTACTCACTTGACACCAGAACCTCTTGTTTTCATGCTGTATTTTGTAATCATGGAAGGGGAAGGGAACACACATTACAGTTCTTCTGGTGGGACGGACATCACACGAGACTAATTCGGATGCGCAAGCATGTACAGTTCTCATGAGACAGCCATGATGAGCGTGCAGTTCTCAGAGACTGATTTACGAGAAGCACGATTATGAAGCCAGCCTTCTCAAGCTTCGTGTTGCGTGGAGTACTGTTGTGTCATGTTGTGTTGCGGAGCGTTGCGTTGCGTGGCCTTGTCTCGCGTCGCAACGAGATGCAAGTGTTACGATGTCATGTTGTGCTTCGACGTTCGGTTCGGTTGTGTTGCTATGGAGGTGCTGTGTGGTGTGATGCAGAGTGGTGCTGACAATTTCTTTCTTTTCAGAATATCTCATCAACTTGTTTTTCCGAACGAGCCATCTGTCCGGCTAGGTATCATGATAACTCTAGGATACCCAGTGCTCCTATTGTTTCTAGCCATCATAAGTAGTCGCACTTTTCAACTTTGCAATTCCTCGGTAACCATTGTTTAGCCCCGAATTTCTGCAAAGGGCAATAGTGTGGCATCAAGTGGAATGATGATGTGATCGATTGGCATCAAAATACCACGATCAGCATCATTCGAGAAGGGGCTTCATACCACCCATCTTTAATACTTAGTGGTTATTACAATTTCTTAGGGAATTGTAACCACAGATGGAATATTGCAATATTGCGATTCCTAAGGAATTGCATTAATAGTCTGACTACAACTTGTATACAATTCCTAGGAATTGCTTTTCCAGCAATGATCATGTATAAAGTAATTGCGTGCTTAAAGTGACACATCTGTGAAAATATTACCACCAAAAGATTCCACGTTCAGGAATTAGTACAACCATTCGTTGAATGAGTTTTGATGCCAGAACCGTATGAAAATGGCACCAACATATTGTGAGAAATAGGTCCGTTCCCCAAGAATTGTTCTGCATATTCCTGGGCAGAGTGTGATTCCTTGTCAAAGTCAAAATTGCCCAGGAACTGAAATCGCCAAAAAAATGGTGTGCAATTCCTTGAGAATCACAAGTTACCTAACTTTTGGCCTAACACATACATCCAGATCAAGCAGAAAGTAAGAACAGATTTGGACTGTTTAGACCGTGTTTTTAAAAATAATGCTTATGGTACCATAATTTATTTTGGTCTAAATTGGTCCAAATTTAATTTTCACGGGGCTCCCGTACGACGAGAATATCATTCTCGGTTTTATTTCAAGAGGTGCAGAGAGGAGGACATACAACCAGCATACAACCCATATTAACATTTATGATCATGTGGCATAGATGATGATGACGATGATATTAATTAAGATGGTAATTAATATATTATTTGCAGTTCCTAATAATATGTTTTCAACAGTTCAAGTATGAGATAAATATGGAAACACATAAGTATTAGTTTTAAACAATTAAGTCCCCCAGCTGCTACTGTTAATACTGTCTCTATCCTCATCTTTCATCTCAGCCTCTTCCCCAGTTTTCATTTTCTTTTTCTTTGGCTTGTTCACATTTTTATGAAATGATATTTCATATCCCTCAATTGATGTTGCATGGCCTGCTGGAATGGTTGCATCTGCATCTGTTGCGCCTGCTGGAATTGTTGCATCTGTTGTTGAAAAAATGTTGTTGCGTCTGAGATTGTTGCATCACCATCATCATCATTCCCATCTGTCTAGCACTCTCCGTACCTCCACCGTTTTCAAATGCTGTTGTGATCCAATCGGTGGACTTCATGATTAAACCCCTCTCACAGTTTGTCAAGTTCTTGGTTTTATTATTTGAGCACAACAAACATTTTTCTTCCTGGCTGGCAGCAGGTTCTTCCTCATCGTTGGCGCCAGTCGCCTCACAATCATCTTCATCACTTTTGTTGTTTTCTTGTTCTTCTGCCATGACCACTGCCATGGAAGAAAAGTTGTGGAGGTTAGGAGGAGGCAACCATGGAAGTTTCAAAACCGACAAATCAAAAAGATTATGTGGTTGGACTTCGGTCCCCGGAACTACTGAAGACGTGGCCAATTAGGAAGACAGCTTGGATGGCCAGGTTTGTGGCCTCCTTTATGGGGGCAAGTTTCCAAATCTTCGTCATTGCTATTGGTTAAATTTATTATTATTTTGGATGTTGTGTTGAGGCTGCAATGTGAGTTGTGGAGTAAAAGCTAAACGTTGAAAAAATTTGTGGTAACACGTGTTGAATATGGCGATCTAAATATTGAGAACATGGGTTGATCCAAAGTAGTCAACAAGTTGGGGTGTCCAGACACCCCCTCTTTTTTCTGATTTAGACCAAAAGTAGGGTGGGCTTACAGGTTTGGAACAGATCTGGACCGGATTTGGATGGTCCAAATAGGCAAAAATCTGGGCACATAGACCAATAGACCCATTACGGTAGCCACCCAGTGAGAGAGCAAATCCGAGAGTCTGCGCTCTCTCTAGAAAATTGTGAAAATCATGCATTTCCCGGCAATTTTGAACCCCATCATGCAAAGGTTGCATGATTTTCCTCCCACAATAAATAAGAGGGAGGAACAACAATTCTGTATGATTATCCTCCCTTTTATGTTTGCCCCATTGTGGTTATCAATCACCCTTGCTTTGGTGAATTGCATCTTGGGCCACATCACATACACTCTTCTCCAAGCTCCCATCCTCCATCTTATTTCCTACATACTTACATCAATAAAAATCTCTGCTGTCGCCATCATATCTTAACCCCTCTGATCTCAACCCCCAGCTTTATCCGGCAATAATGCCATTTCTACCCTAATGCTATTGCATTACAGACTGGAAAACATTGCAACAAGTTTTTGTGGCATATTTTCAACCGAAAATTACTTCATATGAAGCGCTTCAACAGTAAAATTGTGGGCGAATCATCCACTTTTAATTCAAACAGGTTTTGGGACACATTTCGTTTTATGTTAGACTAGGATTAATGCTTCTGGAAGGTCAAAATGCCAACCAATGATTGAGATTTAAAAGAGACCATTGCATTTCAGAGTCATTGCAGAGCTGATTGAATGAACCAGCTGCTGGGTTTTTCTGAAAAAAATATGTGTTTTGATGTGTTTGTAAGTAATAGCCACAAGGATGGTTGAAAGGGGATATAAGTCAATTTTTTGTTTGATTTTATAATTTGTTTTTGTCAAATTAAATTCCTTAGTCACCAACCTGTCATGGTGAATATCTCAACTCCAGACCAAATCTAGAAACACTGTCTTCATCCTCCTCAGGCAAATGGTGTGAGAAAGCGTTGTCTGCAAGGGAGAGGTGACAGAATGGTTCCTACCCATTTTCATGTTGATTTAGGAGCTCAATCATTTTTCAATGAAAGAGTGCTCCCATTACATCAACAATGATATCCCAGTCCTCAGAGTGAATCCAAGATGCTGCTGTCATCCTCCCCACATGAACAACAATAGAAAACAGGGGTGAGTCCAAAGGCAAATAAGATGTCATTTCATACCCATGTTCCTGCAGCTTGCTGACTTCATTGTGCAATTAAACTGTCAACACATTATGTGCGTGTCATGTCTTTCATTTTTGCATGTTGATTTGTCATTTGGGTTCCCTGACACTAAGTGGGTGCCTGCTGTAATGCATGTTGTGGTCCAAATGTCCAAATATCCAAGTATTTGGAACTCCCAAATCGGTTCCAAACCCATTCCAAATGTCCAAACCATCATTTTTTTGTTTCTTTTGTGGAAAACAGTCGCCCTGTCCGTACAGGCTGTTATTTTTCCAAAATTTGATCTACTCTGACTTTCATGGCAGTTCTACATATAGTGCCAAATTTTGGAACATCACACCAAACTCTGAAACATTGCCCCAGAACTTTTTACAATCATTTGCCAAAATCTCCACATCATTCTCCAAAAGGGTCTTTGGAACAGATTTTGGCAAAAATAATTACAAGACAAAGCTAGGCAATGTCATTCGAAACCCATTCTAAATGCATTCCAAATTGGATGTTAGGAACTGGAGATTTGGACATTTGGACCAAAAATAACTTACTGCAGGCACCCGGTGCTTTCAAACAAAGGGGATAGTTGGTTGAACAGAGGTGAGAGGTTACGCATGGTAAAAAGGGGATGCATTTTGGGCAGCTCTGCTTGATGCATTTGTGTATTCATGGTTGATGTTTTGACTTGGTATGGTGTAAAAACCACTGCATTATAGAATTGCAATGTCCCTCTATTAGTAGTAGAGATGAAGGGTTAGGTTGGTGGTAGGCTCCATTTTTACCAGACTTGATGATATTTTTGATAAGACAGTGGAGCCATGCTTATATTCCTAGATGCTTTATGGTCAACTTTCTGTTTCTCCTTTCCCCACCTCTAGCATGACCTCAACTCCATTTAGGTAGACCATGACAGCATCTGAGAAGGGATCACTACCTCCTCCCCCAGGACTGAATATTTCTACATTGATGTCCTACTACATTGCTAGACTGACTCACATACACATAAATACCAGTTTTTACACAAGGTAAAAGTAATTAAGCAAAACATATTACTTCAGCACCTCTTCAGCACCATGTCAATTTCTGCCACATTGCCCCATGGGTTATTCCATGAAAGAAATGGTTGCAATATCAATTCTGCCAGCATTGCCCTCACAATGACATCCTCCGCAACAATAAACCCATTTGTTTTGGTCCGTGTTGTTGCTTTTGGAGATATAGATCCGTTTCCATCATGGCATTTTTTCCATGAAGGCCACCCTGATGGGACACAGGAGAGGTGGTGATTTGTTCAAGGGGAAGTACAATTTTTGATCAACTACCAATTTTTCTGGCTTCCTCTTTAAATCTTGTCTGCCCTCCCATATTAGGAATAACATGATCAAATTGTTTTCATAGTTTGCCAATACCTCATAAGCTATGAGTTTAAACAATCTGCTGTGAATGCTTCCTATGGATCAGAGAAATAAGTAGATGAATAGGAGGAGGAAAGGAGAACAAACAAAAGATAAGATGAACTGCATACGACAACAGAGGGAAGTATACTGCAATAGACCGATATTTGAGTGATGCTAGCTTGAGCGTGGCTGTCCATATGCAAGCTACCTTTTTAAAGCAGGAAGACCTAATAGAATAATTTATTATAATTGATCTGTTATGCACCTAAACACAATGCTTTAGGGATTACATTGGCCCCCCCAAAATCAAATTTTCCGCTTGGCATACTGTCATCTGCAATCTCCGGCATATGATCATTTATATCATGAAACATGAAAGTTGCCATTGCCATGGCCGCTGACATGATGATAATGGCTTTTTAGCACCAACCAACATCTCAATCAATAAATGTAAATGGCTGAAAAATAACACGAAAGAGATTCAGGGAACTAAACATCTAGCATACAAAGAATTTTAGGAATGTTAATGATTTCTACACTCTTTACAACTTTAGGGGGAAACAAAATTTGATGTTTTGAAGTATCATTATTACAAGCGGGTTCCACTTGTACTTGTCATTTACACATATTTTTAGACTATGATATCTTGCTGTAAGTGTAACATGGGAGGTAGGAATATATGCTCATAATTAAGGGAAGGGATGATAGTGGAAATAAGTTACTTTGGAAATCAACAATCAACTTTTGGACACACATCATACTTAAAGTATCATCTTTTTATCATTTTAGACTTTGGTAATTTTTTATGAGATTATATTTATTACATAGGTAATATCTTAATATAGTCATTATCATGTGGCCAGTGTTACCACCAAACCTCAAGTAAGCACACATTGTTCTATTGCCTGTATAAGTTTGAAATAGAAATGCATTGAGGTTGAGGGAACTTGCCCATTCATATATAATAGTATAAAAATGGAAACTACTAATAAGTGCAATAAATCTAATATAGACTATTATTTTGATGCAATTATGCGTCAATAGCATGATAGTGAGTGTTTCAGAACTTAATAAATGAATATTAACATGACCAACATTGACGGAATACTCATCTTCATGCAGAAATGGCTTAATAAATTCAATACACAACAAATAAGACAATCACCACAAGATAAGACAATCACCAAGAAATAAGACTATTACCGAGTCTCGGAAATAATATTATTTCTCGGCAATAGTCTTATTTCTCAGAGAAGGCTTATTTTTTGGAAATAAGAGCCATGTCTACGTAGGAATAGTAAATATTCACGTAGCACTAGGGAATAGGCTTATTCCTCGGGAATAGTTTTATTCCTCGGAAAAGGCTTATATCTCGGAAATAGTCTTATTTATAGTGCTACTGCCGAGATATAAGCCTTTTCCGAGAAATAAGACTATTTCCAAGGTAGCATGACTTACTTTCAACAAGTACGTTGCTGCATAAAACACAATAAAAACGTACTGTCACACAGAAGACAAGAAATTTCATCAGATATCGTACCATAACCTGTCTGATGATGTAATGCCAAATCTCTCTTTAGTTGTGATTAAATTAAATAATATAAGTACTTCCTACTAAGTTTTTATGCTTGCTTAGGTCCCTTTACATAGACAAGTTCCCTCAACCTCATTATAATCATACACGCATTGTATGATGATCACAAGCTTACAGGTAGATGAACTAGGTAAAATTCATATATATGGTTACCCTGCTACCTATCAGATTTTGTCTGTAATACAAGTGTGGATTTGGGTACCATACTATACACCTTCTCACAGTCCCTGTGTGAAGCTCAACAGGCATGGGCCTGTTCTCAGATTTTGAGTGATAACCTAGAGAAGACTTGAGATTTTTGCAGAGAAGGTGTGGGTGTATCGCTAAAATATTCAGGTACACGATAGTTACATAGGAATTTGTTTGATTGCCAAACAGCCATGGTTCCTCCAGAGGTAATGGTGCTTCCCCATTCTGTGAGTCCCTAGAAATTATCTTTCTTTTTCTACTTTCAAACATTAGTCTAGATAAATTTAGTGCTTCCATTTTGTTTTGGGTTATTCAGGATTCTTTACTAGACCCTATTCCACTACTAGATGAGTACATAAAATGTATAGTACTGATAAAAACCCTATCTTTAAAACTAAACAGCAGTCAATAATGTTCATTAGCAGAGTTGACCAAAGGAAATGATTACCATACTTGAATTTATTATGTACTTGTGATGGAATAGAAATGTTGTATGATGATATACCTTTATATTTATATTTATAGCATATAGTTATGATGGAATATTGCATCCACATGTGTGGTTTTGAGGTCATATCTGTCACATGATGCAATATGTTTAGATATTACATATATGTGGGAAGTCACAATGTAATAAAATGTATGACAACGTCTAGTGAAAGAAAACATTCATTCTTTACTACTACTTTCTATGTCTTTGCAAAGAGATCATGAAAGCTAACAGTATGCATCAAGTACTATTAAAGTGCCTAATAAAAAACATAAAGTCTAATAAAAATTGATCCTATGGCTTATCTAACACTTAACCTCTTGATGAGAAGGTGCAAGTCCTTTAGGTAGCATGATGTTAACCATGCAAAGTAATAAGCAGCAACAAACAAGACAATCAGTCATATATCAGACACCACTGCCCCCCAAGAATCAGCAATAGTCTGTCTCTTCCTCTGTTTTCTCCTTTGTTCATGCATGCCTCCTTGGAGTCATATTTGACCTCCTCACATGTCTGTCCTCCCTTGCATTGCCAAAGTCCTCCTCTCCTTTTTGGAAGCATAGCAATGTTTGCCCAGTGCCATATCTCTTAATCTCACTTGTTTTTACCCAACTTCAAGTACCAATTGACCAAGTAGAAACAACCCTCCCATCCATCTACTGCAATTTGTAGCCTGCTCTAGGCTTCAGATAATATTTTTCTACAAACAGAAGATTTTCATTCATTTGTTGTAGAATATCAATCAAAGGACACATCTCTGCCAGTCTAAAGAATGGTTTTCAATTTGTTGCTGAGTCCTGTTCAACTCACTTCTTCTGCTAATTGTTGATCTTCAATAAGTAATAAATTTCAATTTGAGGCCTTTTTACTTGCCATGACCTAACTGCACAACCAGAGTCACCACCCATTTAATCTCTCTGTATCATTCCAAAATTCAAAATACTCAAGCAGACATGCATATCCTCCACATGCTCACATGGTTCATACTGTTGTTGTATATCATCCACTGACATCTTATCTATGGACAACTCTAACTCTCAGATGCTTGCATCAAAACAGCATCATTTATTCCTCCACTCTCTTTTGCCTTCTCCTTAATTGTCCTGGCAACTGACTCTTGAAGAGTATCATCAAATGTGCTCCCTGCTGCTCTTATTTTGATGCTGTGCTTCTTTGATGTCCTCTTGTTTGACCAACTGCTCATCATGTGGCAGAATACCTAAAACAACAGGAACAGGAGCATTCAACTCAAGGATCATGTGTTCACTTGCCTATTTTTGAAGAAGCGGTTGCTTAGAGATAATCATGCTGAGAGGGTGAAATGGGTGATTTTCACAAACACTTCTTTCTGAACAAGAAGTGCACATAGAGGCAAACAAAACAATTGAGCATTAATAAGATCACTCTGAAAAAGCATTACTTTACTGAAAGTCAACAGGATGGCCTCATGAACTATTGGTGCATGTTAATCCCTCCATGTAGACATTGTGAGGCAAACTCTACAGTATTTGGATCTTTCAAATTCATGAGCTATCCCAAATTACATTCATCTTCTGTAGCAAATTTGAATTATACATCAAATGTCTTCCACATGCTCCACCCACCTCTACACAAGCAATTGAAGTAAAAAGAAATAGCTGACAGGTTGCAGCAGAGGCTGCATGAGTGCTGCTATCTTTCCTGATGCAATGGACGTTGAAGTGAGATAGTTGTACATAGTTCTGGACTACGTCAAAAAAACTTTTGGAAATCTCTTAAATTTAGAATGCAAAACTCTGTGCTGCAGTTTGAAACTATGCATCAGAATGGATAACGAACTTCTATGTATGCTCAAGTGGCTCGGAATAAATGGATAAGAATGCAGTAAAAGCACAAACTGTTACTGTCTCTTCAAGGGTTGGCATTAAAATTAAGTTATCTGCTTGTCCATTTTTCTTGTCATAGTTTAAACAATAGGATAAGATATTTCCCCTATAGATTTCAGCATTGATGATTGATGTTGTGAGCCATGAGATGTCACACTAGCAATAGAAGAAGTGCAACTGTATCATTAACAACTTAAAGTGATTGCTGCGGATGGCATCAGACTCCATTTCACGTGTCCCCCCATTCTTCTTGACACATGTGGGCTCTCTTGTAGAATGCAATGCATAGTCCAGTTAAGAGTAAAAATGAATGGACATCAATCTCTTACTTGTCTTTGACCCAAACTTGAAATTCCAAGCTATGCAGGACTTGGAGATGTTGGAATCAGATGAGTGCTTCCCATTATCCTTACATATCTGGGAGAGGAAGGAAGACATATACCGTACCTCAACACCACTGCAGCCAAGGTCTTTTATGTCCTTGTCTGTCTAGTAATTTGTTCAGCTTGCAGGTCTTGGGACATAAGGAATTGTAGGATTCACTGCTTGAAGAGGGAGTTATGACAAAGGGATGGATAACAATCTATGCTCAGTTTTTACCTTAATGCTTAGTCATTGAGTTGCACTAGCAAAGTTGGCAGCTGTGTGTTCTACAGAGATTTTGGGCCCTTTGTTTGTGGAGATCATACCATCAGTTTCATCATCTTGTGGGTTTATGAGGCCATCACTTTCTTGAAGATCTGAACATCTGCAACTAAGAATGATGGGCAGAGGCAATTAGATGACTAGTTGTTGGGGGGAGTGGCTGCGACAGTGACAGTGACAGTGACAGCAGGTAATATGAATTGTCTTGTAACAAATTATGTGCAGCATATGTAGGAGGAAGTGTGGGTGAAAATTTTCTCAAATCAAGGATTTTCAAGACACACTAATGACAACTGTGAGGGGGATAGGATAATCAGACAGGGTTTTTATGACATTCCTCTATATCCCTTCTAGTTTGGTATGGGTGCAATCATTGCACCAATACTGTCAAAGAAAGTATGTATTCTATAAAAATCATGGAGTGACTATTACACTCTTACATGCAGTCAATTCCTTTGTACTATATTCCATAGATATGCAATTGGCTTTTACAATCATTTTATTTTTTGCAAATAAGGAAGTCATGCTCTCTGCTACTTCAACAAGAACTAAGAAATAAGACTGGGCCTTTCAAAAGGAATAAAATCTGAAAGTTACTTCATCAGGGACATTTTCAGTCAGACTGTTGACTGTTTTTTGTAAATTGCAAAAACCATTTGTGGCCACAAACCATTCTTTTGTAGGAACATTCTTTCATCAATCTATGGATATGTATATTGCCAAAAAAGTATCTTTGTCCATTTTGACTGGGGACAGACAGACATGCGATTCCTTTCTAAAGGCCCTGTCTTCAATGATTATGGTTTAGGACTCTTACATGGTCGATTCCTTTGTATATTCTATGGAAATATAATTGGCTTTTACATTTATTTTTGTTTTTTTGGAACATGAAAGTCATGCTCTTTCCTACTTAAACAAAAAATAAGAAATGAAACCTCATAATCCTTCCCATTTTAAATCAAATGATCGCAGACTTGTACAAATCCTAGGTTGTAGATTACTTTTTCGTTACTGCCACCAAAATCCCCAAATATTTCTTCAACAGTAATCAGGGCAATTCCCCAGTAATTACTGTAAATCCCCCAGGTCAATAGGATGCTGATTGATTTCCCTAACCATACATAAATTTATTTAATTGTAATTTCACAATGACAAGAACCACCTTCCCAAAGAAAAAGGCAATATTACCTGGGAATCCTCATGATTTTAACCGCTGTTCTGTAGAACATTGCATCATTCACTTGTGTAATATCTTGGTGTTTTTCAAGGCTTTCAGTAAAAATTTTAGCATTGTTGCTCAAAAAAGTATTTTTTGAAAGGATTACAGATGCACAGGAGAAGTAGAATAAAACAACAATTGCACTCATAAAAATAACTCTATAATGCAAAACTATCATTGCAAATTGCACCCAACAAAAGCTTAGATATACATATAAGCCTGGATAAATGCATTTTCAAGTCACAAAGAGGAGAAAAGACATACCAAGTTACTTCATTTTTAAAATCATGCAGAAGAAACAATATTTTTGAAAAATTCAGAAGATAACATTAATAGCACAGGTTACTGTCCACTTCAAATCACAAAGAAGAAAAATGAAACCCCCAAGGTGCACCTAATCTAGGTGGGAAACTATTAATGAAGTGCACCCTATTTGCATTATCTCTTTCTGGACAATACAACAAGAAGTCTCTGTTACTTGAAGAGAAAAATCAGAACAGCATTGTGAAAGTGTAACAAATGCAATACATATATTCATACATTTCAAGATGAAAAATAAACATTTTAAGATGATATACTTCTGAAGGATAATGATTCTCCCTTTGTTTTCAATGTCAAATGTACATGATTTCCTCTACACTACAGAGCCAATTCCCGATTCTGTTAGGGTAGGAAAGCCCACTAGCATTTTACAATGCTTTGTTGGTCTCAGAAAATACCACACATTCCCCAAACAACACCACAGAATGTGATAAAGACATCCCCTTTGTAAGAGGAGCTTAGGGTGGCTACGCATAATCATTTAAAATAGACCAGTACTTTCTGATTGTCTCCATGGTTAAAAATACCATAAGTATGCTATAGTGCACTTACAGACATCCTACTTTGATTTCAAGTATTTGGCTTGTTTCTTGGCATTCCTCTTTGCTTCGTTATAATGGTCTCTAAAAGCAAGAAGCACCCAAGTTGTCTAGTAAGAATGTCATAAAACCTAAAAATATCTGTAGTAAATGGACAGGATACTCAAGAAAGGTCATATTCTACTGTTATAGTGTATCACACACCTTCTTGTCAGTCAGGGCTCCATGGACATCGTTCCTATTGCAGAGAAGTCTGTAAAGCTGTAATACTTATATGTCATCATATGAAAGTTACAAAACTTGATATTTTTGCCTCTCTTTACCCAGTGCCAGTCAAAGCTTGTGTTCAGATGCCACAGCGAACTGTGGGGGGACTATATAGTCTAGGGAAGATATCTTCAATCCCATAATGCTACAACAGAAGGTCTTCATGGATCCCTTAAGAAATTGCACATGGTGTTGTCTCTGTCTCTCTACTTGATGGTGTCCATGCAGTCTAAGGTGTCCTTTACTGTGATCTTTCCACTTCCTCATGCTCCATTTCCTCATGAATGAGCTGAAAACTATCCATTCAGAGCATATTTTCCTGAAAGAAATCATTTAGCCATATAATGTAATGTGTCACACTTAATACTGTACTGTTTGGGTTGTGATGAAACAATTGTTATCTCAGCCATGATGTTGTTTGGGTCATACTTATGGTATTGGGTGAAGGTGTTCTCCCAGTGTTTGTACTGAAAGTGAGTCAGCGTTTTTATACTCAAAAAGATGAACCACTATGGCATTGGCCAGGGGGGCGAAGGAGTTTGAAAACATGAAAACATGCTTGCCAACTCAAGGTCTTATGCATGCCCCCCTCTCCTATTTTCTCATCCTCCTTTGTGGACTTATTGAGGTCCTCAACATCCTCATCTTTTGTATCGCTGGACTTGCTTGGTGGTCTTGGTTGGCCTTCTGGACACAGGTTTGCCGGTTTGTCATCTTCCTCATCCTCTTGCAATTTGTCACTGCAGTGTTTGCCACTTTGTCATGAACTCTGATATGGGAAGATCAACTGCTAGAGTGCCACCATCATCACATGAGGCCTCATCAATGCATGAATCATCTTCCAGACAGGAGAGGACACATTTCTCCATGGGAGAAAACTTGAGGGTTGCATCACCACAAAGATACATGCTGACAGAAACAACTACAAGTGAGGGAGAACTAAATTCTGATTCCGAGGAAGGTGAAACAAAGGATCCCGAAGATCCTGAGCAAAGCCATGTGTTGACCCAGATGACATGGGGACTCAACCTGATAACAAAGCAGCATGCCACCAAGTGACCAGCTGCTACCAACAGTAGCCAACAACCAGCACACAACAAGTGTTAAAGGGGCCTCATCATGTGTGATGTATTGTGTTGCATGATGAACTGGGCATACCTTTCAGGGGCTGTGACATTGATGCTACCTCTAAAATGGGATACCATAAATGAAAGTGAAGAAATTAAAATTATGAAACTATTCCATTCTATTGCAAACAAGTGAAGAGCAATGGTATCTTCCTCTGCAATAGGTAAAATTTCAAATATCCTGCCCAATTTGGGATGATCTGGCAAATATAACTAGTGTTATGCTTAAATGGCTTAAACAGAAATGTGATCCAATTATTTTTGTGTCATGCTACAATGGGTTATGGGAAACATACTCTTAAACTTAATTTTACAATTTAGTGATGGGTCACTTCACTCTTACCATCAGAAACTCCTCAGTAATAAGTATTCAACAAATAAAACAATCTTTGAGAAATAAGCTATTTCGAATTACAAAAATAGCTTATTTTTCACAGATTGTCTTATTTTTTGCAGATGGCTTATTTTCCGATAATAGGACGCATCATATTACGTAGGAACAGTTTGAGTTCACACAGAACTCAAATAAAAGCTTATTCTCAAAAGTAGGCTTATTATTTTCTAGAAATAAGCGTTATTTGATCAACAAGACTATTTTGGACAGAGACACAACTTCTATGAGTTTCCTGTCATCGAATCATAATACAACAATTATGTCGTCCGATATTGGGAGCCCATCAAAACTGAATATCATACGATGTCACCGCTAATATGAAACACTGTAACAAATGCGGTGCCACTTGTTGTGGGAAACACGTTTTCCTAACCATTGGTAACATATACCTTCATATACTAAAAATTGCTTGTATTTTGCTGTGGCGGATTCTGCATGATTTCATACTCAACTTCTTCCATCCACGGTTTCGTAGCCCAGACGGTTCTTGTGATTGAATTTTTACGGCATTTTTCTCAGTCCGCATTTCAGGATATTCTGCTCAGTCCAAATGTTTAGGGCCTTCTGCATAGCGGGTTTAGGATGTATGTGATTATTGTTTCTCCGTTTTTGAGAGCATCATTGTATATGCGGTTTCATGTATGAGGTACCACACTGTATGTATACGGTTTTGAAAGGGCTCCGAATAGTCCACCCCAATAGACCAGTTCCCTCAACATCAATATGGTGCTTTACGCATAAAAATAGGACTTAGCTCCATCATTCGTCTTAGGACAGGAATATTGCAAGATATAAAATTCTGCAAGTACATGAATAATCTACGATTGAAGAAATAATCTGCAAATCTTCCAGTTATATTCCACTTTAAAATCCTCTACGTTACAAAAACTCAACTTGGAGATACAGTCACAATTTTCTGCAATTGATACACAATGCCCTGTACCTTCTGGCTTTGTTAGTACACCAGCGTTCGTTTGAAATACACGTGATGACTACTTATTAAGACTAAAACAATAGAATACAACCAAAAACGAAACAACAGAAGACCGAAGCAATCTCCCAGAAGCATTTTCTTCCACTCGCATCAGTGAATCATTGTGTTCATTCGTTGGCATTGCAGTCAACAAGAGAAGATCGCCGGTTGCCCCGATGTCATAACTAGGAGGAAGTTCTTCATAGGACGCTCCGGGCTGTGGTGATGTTATCTCAGTTGTAGGTGGCAATATTGGAGGCCATGGCTGTGGCATTGCTACTGGGTTTGGCACATCAACTTCAAAATCTAACTGTAAGGAGGGTCCTGGAGTTACAGTTGGGCCTGGTTGTGGTGTAGGTTGCAATAAAAATTTTAAACTAAAGACATCATTGAGAATGAGATAAAAGTTCGCTTTTCGCTGATCCGCGTGTCGAACTTCAAAGTCAGAACACCCTTCTTGGTGACACCCCAAGGACAGGATTCTACCTACTGAATCAATGAATGAGTCATCGTTCATACCTCTATCGACAAATGTTGTTAATTGATTTTCATACGACCATTGATCACTGGTGTATCTTTGTATCCTCTCAGCCCATTCAAACATGGATATGGTCCATCGCAATTCATTGGTGGCATCTGACGAACACACAGCTTCGGGGTATTGACAAAAGTCAATGTTAGGATACAGACTGGGTCGGCCATCCAATGCCGCTTTCATGCCCACATAGTAATTGAATTTACCAATGTTGCATATTCCGCGTGTGCTTAATGCACCTCTTCCCCACCAACAACACCCTATCGATATGATGACAAAAACATTAATGGTTGATTTCGAATAAATGAAACTTCGCATTTAGAAGAGAAAACATCTCACCCTCTGTGTCTGTTCTTCCATTTGAGTTCGAATACGGAATATCTGCCACCTCAGTTCCAGTCTCTGTATCCCAATACCCTGCATAAAAGCCTTCGCCTCTGCCAGCCTCACACTTGAAAGGCGGCGGAGCCCTCACCTGATTCCCACTGGAGATGGCTATGATCTCCATATTGGTATCCACCTGACAACTAAAAATATCTTCGTTTGCTTGATTATTGCAGGTTTCATCCTGATAACTCCTTCCCTCTTGTCCACATGAGTTACTTATCGCGTATCTTCCTGCCACTTCCTGCCAATTGAGCTCATCGCACGCATCATTTTGAATTGTTTCTACCATGGCATTCGCCAAAAAGGCTGCTAGATTGACCAATCCGTATTGATATTTGACAGCGTCGCCCTCGTATAGCATGAACTGAAATCCCGATCCGAATCCCTGAATTCCCATAAGCTGCAAGGAGGAGAAAAAGTCGTCGAATTTGTATTGTCGAGAGGGGTAAGCAAGTCCTGACGACGTGTAGGAGATGAGGATGTATTTCTCGATGAGGTCTTGCTTGGAGAGTAAGAAATCCTGAACAATGGATTCTTTGGTAAACGAGGGCGAGAGTGAGGGGATCGACGTGGGCGTTACGGTGGGGCTGCCGGTGGGCGGCGCTGCATGGGCAAGAGAGTACAGCCACTGGTGATTAGTTACACGGTATAACGTAAACTATGGTGTGCATGAGGTGTCCATCGACACAAAAAATGATAAAAACTAGTAGACGTTGCTAGAACTGCTTCGTCTCACCTGTGGGCCTCTTGGACGGACTCCAGCTGGGCTCCTCTGTCGTCGGAAACGGCGTGGGCTCCTCAGTGGGCGGGCAGCTGGCCACATCACAAAAGGCCACGTAGTTCCAATTGCAAGTCTCCAGCAGCGTGTCGAAGATGCTGCCCGCAAGACACGTTTGGATTGAGATGACGGAGTTGGTCGTCGTGTCGCACTGAGCGAACGTGGAGCAGCCCGGCAGCGGACGCTTCGAGGGGCCTGCGCCGGAGCACACGTTTTCGTGTGTGGTGCACGTCGATGATGATTGTGATTGGCCGTTTATTGAGTGCGAGTGGAGCAGCAAGACACAAAACGATAGCGCCGTCGGCCGCTGAGAATGGCGAAACGTCGACGGCATCATCGGCGGCTTCATTGACAGCTTTATGGCAGTTTAATGGCCTTCTCTTAAAGTATCGATTGTACAATATTGTACAATACCATACAACCGGAAGCCAATGCCATACTTTTTTCGGTGAATAAAAAGGCGTATGGTACCCCTTTTGGGACACCGTCATACTTCCGGAGCTGGGACTACCTATCAAGGGCCGACATAGGGACTGCCCCAGCCCCAATAAGGAACTCTTACTGTTTCCCTTCAAATAGAGGTAGAGTAGTTCCAGTTTGGGGAGTTTTCTTGGTCGAGGTACAACACTTTAGAAGGTGTAATGAATTTATTTCAATCAGGCAATTATTGCAGACTGTCACTAGGTAACACTTTCGCAAATGCCTCACAACACAACGCACCATAAATATGAGAGCCAAAATGGGGACTTGCAATTGTCTAGAACCAGAACATGTACTCACCAAGAAAAAAGTAATCATAGTTGAAGCAGTTGAAACAATCAGTATTTCTGAATGTTGATGCTCACAAAATCATCCGGACATTATTTTGGGCAGGTGTGAGCTGTCATTGAGGACACGATGAACACATCTTGTAAGTTGATAGGATCATAAATCAGGTATAACAGAAGGCTTTCACATGTTTGACTTCATGGGACCACAACAACATTAAAATTGACATGTTGACAAAAAATGAGAGTTGGACAAAAAGAAGCATTTTGGAAGAAACTACCGTATATCTCGGAGCATAAGACCCCATGGATTATAAGACCCACCCTACTTTTGAACTGCGTGCATTTCGAAACCTAAGCAATTCTAAACGGATAAGATATGCCAGAAAGCCTACCTTCTTCTGAAGCTTTTGGTGTTCCACACAATAGGCAAACATCCGTCCTATCAAAAGTTATCGCAACATATCAAAATGGTGTTAATGATATCTTTTGTACATTTTGGGGGTCTTATGCTCCGAGATATTTAGTAATGCCAACAGGAAACCTAGAGCAACATAGCCTTAGGTTTACAAACCTACCCCAATGTTGGTGAATGCTAACATGACAATCAAGTTTCTCTTTGTTCCACTTCTGTTGAGGTCCATAGCCATAGCATCACTTACCTACTGATTTTACAACCCCAAAAAAACCAAAACATCTTGAGATCATATCATAGCCACAAAAGCTTTCGTCTCAACGTTTTTTCATGAAGATTTGCCAATCCTACCTGTTTAAAGTGCAATGGCACCACAGTCTTCTTTATCTTGCAAAATTTTTCTTTGCATCATTAGTAAAAGATACATGAAAATTCAGGCACAGATACACAATATTTTTGGCTGCAGTGTTGACATATGGCTTTGATGTTTGGAACACAGAGTACTATGATCATCATGCATGAAAGAGGTGACACAAAATATTATTGGGGAAGTATGCCTTGGATTGATGCTTAGTATATTCTCATTATTACCAATTTTGGTTTACCTGTTAAGAGATACCAAACCAGACTGGCCAATGTTTGTTTAGGTTCTGTTTTAAACACATATTTTCCATATCGGAGTTAACTGATGTACCCAATGTATCATTGATATAACCATGTTCCCTCTATGTGCCAAAAACATATTGATACCAAATGGTTATCTTGGACAAATAAGTCATAGATGTAAAACTAATTCAACTATTTGTTCATGAACTAGACATTATAACAGTGCTGTGCATGTAACAAACTTGACTCAGTTGAAAATATCTTTGTATATGATGGTCCTGCTAAGACATTGGTTTTTGAACTTAAAATCCTGTGTGATGATTGTCAGGCTGCTTTACATGAAGTTTGGAATACTACATCAGTGTATTTGTACTGTTTGTTCCAGTGTGTTTATCATTACATCTAATGTCAAATCATTATGAATAGGCCATAGATGTGTCATGATATTAAATAAACACACACATCTATTGTGATATTTGCAGATATTGGGTGACTACCTTAATCGTTCCAGGTGTTCAGATGCTCAAATATCCAGTCCCAGGTGTATACTTTAGAACTGATTTGGGACACTTTTTAAAAATGACTACCATAATTATTTTTGGCTACTAATGTCCCAGATTTCGCTTTTCGCGATTCCCTGATGTCGACAGCAAGATTTGCGAGACAACCGTGATGCGCATCACCATTTCCCCTCACGTTCTCCATCACCACTTTGTTCTGAAACCATGACGCTCTTCGAACGATCCACGAGCAGAGTACGGTACAATACTATCGTACTGTCGATCGTATCATACCTTCCTCTTCCACTCACTATTGCGTAAAGATTCTTGCGCGTATCTTATAGAGCACTTTGCGCGTATTCCAACAGCATTCGTGAACGCACGTGGCTGTATCGTACCATACTATACAGTGAAGCCGTACGTGGAATCATCGTCCCTTGTTCTTACGTGTTCTAACGTATCCAAACAGAATCAGCAATAGTTATCGCTCATAGATTAAAAAGACTTCGCGAGCCAATAACCTATTCAAGTGCTTCCACATGCTTCCACGTGGTATTTTTTTGTTTCAGATTGTTCCAGATGATGTTTTTCCAAACTAGACAAAAGGGGTGTCGGACACCCTCTTTTTCCAGTTTGGAACGGCATCTGATACGATCTGGAAAAAAGGGGGTAGGGCAACCGGTCTGGAACACATCTGGACGATCCAGAATTCTGAATATCTGAACATCTGAACACCTGGCACGATTAAGGTAGTCACCCATTAGTGTGGACACATGGCAGTTGACAATTAATTTTTGTTTTGTGTATTGGTATGGTACATTGGAAAAGTGTATTATAATGTCACCCCATTGTATGTCTAGATATGTTTTTTTAACATTTGAGATATCAGTACCCATGTCTAGATTCATTCAGGTATTATAAAACGGACCATAGCTTTGGCCTCCAGATGACCAACATGAGTACCGAGATCATACTTCAGCACTCTTTGACCCGAGAGAAAGATGGCATTCATCGAGCAGCAGTGGGTGTGTTTTACAACTTCATTGGAAATAGAAACTGAAGGATTCATTGCAGAAGGTCTATCATCACAACAGCTCATTGATTTAGAACTTTGTATACTCCCTGCCGATCCTGCGAATCACTTGTGTTGCCAGTCTCGACACGTTTGGATTCAAGATGCACAAATGTGGCACTATGGTTAATTGTTCGAGGTCAGTCCAGCTGAATTCCAAAAAAGTAAGTTGCAGAGATCGTTCTTAATCTTGTGAGAGGCCTCTTGTGATATGAGGGCCCCCTGCCCACAAAAATTTTACTACAAACGAAGCATTTCTTTTCTCCTGTCACCTGTAACAGCAAGCAATGTTTAGCACCAAAGTTGCTTGAACTTCTTCATGTACGAAGTGAGAAAAAACTGACTCCCTTGAGCACAGCCTATAACACCAATGGAAACATGCTTTTGTTTGTCATTGTAAAGTTGTCTTCGACTTCTTCATAGAGAGGTCCCTTCCCCAATAAATATGGCCATCGCTCAGGGTGTTTTGATACAATCAAGGGAATGCCCCCATAATCAATCGATTCCCGGAAGTCCATATTTTTGTCCAGCTCGGTGCGGAGATAGACATCTTTGCAATTACGAAGACGGTCAAGAATCGAGGCATTGTTAAGTTGAAGCGGGGAATCCTCCATTGGATCAGCATTTGACATGATTTTGTTGCGCACGTAATCGAGGGACCCAAAGCACGAAGAACAATGTGTGGATGCATTTTCCATCGTCGATCGGCACTTTGTCCTTCCGTCCTGGAATAGCTGAACTCTAGGCCGACTTGTCCATTCAAATTTTATGTGGCATTTGTAATTGTAGTAATAGAAGCTGTCTTTGGTATGGAGGCAAACTGGTGTTGGGGGCATCCTATCAGGGGGATCGCATGCAAGCTTTTCGATCGTTCCAGGCCTAGGAATCTCATCAAGATCGGCGAAAATGAGTAAATCATCTGGCTTGGGATTCAGCACCTGTTGTATCGCGTGCCACTCTCTGTCACGTTGCGCCATTTCAATGGCATAAGATCCATGATAGGTCGTATTGAGACTGATTTCTGGCGGGATTACATGTATCACCATTTTAGATTGAAATCTTTCGAAATCATCCCAATGTTCGGTGACATAAAGTGGCTTCGGTGCGAGAGTTTGATTTTTGAAAGGAATTGCTTTCCACGAGATTGTAGACTCGGAAATGAAAAAGATGTCGACAACATTCCACAATTCATTGAGGCGAAGCTCGAGGGAGGGCAGCTCGCTGTTGACCCAGGTGACATCAATAACTCTCCTACGCTGTGTGGAATTTCGCGGACATTGCAGCGGTATTTCTACTGGATCAAAAAGACTACCCGGGCGTTCTTCTGCGCTATCTTGACCTTGAGATACATTCTCGGCAGTCGGCGCGGAAGCGAAAATGTTGCTGCCCGACAGGCTCGGCAGCAATTTGTTTGTGCTTGACGTACTCAGGAAAAGTGAAACACAGCTCGCAGCCACGAGCAAAAGGATCTTTCTTGTCTTGTTACTGGACACCTTGATGGATGGCGAGAGAGATCTATGGATTGTTCTCGTCATGGTTGTTCACATCATAAGTACAAGATAAGTACAGCATACCATACATTGTACCATGCATCCGAGGTGGGGGGAGGAGGGGGGGAGGGGAGTGGTTAAATAATCGGATCAAATATTTATATCAAAATAGACAACTATAGACAACTATAGACAGATAAAAATCGCTCTTCTGATATAAATGAATGTGTGTCTGTCTTAGTCAGCAAGACAGGCAATTTTCGACTTTGGCGATAAGTATCGCCAGAAGGAGTCGTCAGATGTCGTCAAGAGATTTTGACGGTCGTCAACGGGTCGTCACTAAAGTCGTCAGGGGTCGCTCACTAAAGTCGTCAGGGGTCGTAAGGGTCGTTTTTGGTCGCCACTTGGGTCGCCAGGGGTCGCCAGGTGGAGTCACATGGGTCGCCAAAGAAGATCTCTTGGGTCGCCAGTTAGGGTCGCTTTGTCGACGTGGTCGTCACCAAGTCGTACTGTTCGTCACTTGCTCTGACGCACGGGATTATCAGATACGTGAGATATTTGTGGAAGGTCGTGAAGTCGTCAAGTGGGTCGCCAGAGTCGCCAGAAGGGTCGCCACAAGGGAATCGATCAGTCGTGACAAGGGTCATCAAAAGGTCGCCACCAAAAGTCGCCAGGGTCGCCAAAAGTCTTCACCAAAAGTCGCCAGGTCGTCAAAATGTCGCCACAAGCAGTCGCCAGGGTCGCCAGATGGTCGTGAAAGTCGCCAGTTTAGTAAAAAAATGCAAAAGTCGCCACTTGTCGCCAGTTTGGCTCGCCAAAACTTCCACATGGCAAAGTTGCCTGTCTTGCAGATGGTCTGATTCGCTGCTGAACCGCGAGATTATCCAACTGTTTTGGCACAACAAATTGGGTGCGATGGACAGACTTTAAGACCTAACCTAAAGAATCTTCCGAAGTGGAAATGCCATCGAGAAACTTCATCTCTTACCTCCATTAAAAAAATTGGCGCACCTGTCCCGATGCGGACCATAATTGGTTTATCTAGCAATTTTAACATGAGTATAGGAACTACCGCCAACCATGTCCGATCCTACGATATCAACAATAGAGATGCAAAATGACCTGCTTACCGACGTGATCGACAAGGTTGACGATCAAATTGATCGTGATCATATTCCTCCAACCAATTTATCTGCGCCCCGCCAGTTTGCAGCTTCACTTAAATTGATCAATGACGAGTATACATATGGTCATGAAAAAAAAACAGCAGACAGGTCCCGTTGTGGTGGGTTTCAATTCAGAACGATTTATTAAATATTGCGACAAGGCTTCTCCATATTACGATCCCAACATCGCCGATTTCAGTGATATCTCCAGAGAGTTATTTCAGACAGAAGAAGTATGGCTTAGTCGGGACCTCATCATCAAGGCCATGGAGGCCCTTGCCAAGTATCATGAATTTACAATTTGCATTGAGAAAGAGACCATTATGTGCAACAGAAACGGCAAGAACAAGACATCTCGTGCATACGTGAATGGCGCTTTGAAGACTGGTTGTTCCTTTCAATTCAAGCTTGCCTCACTTGAAACAGAGAAATATTTACCACCCAACTCAACACTTATGAAATGGAGGTACAAAAATAGGTGGGACAGGCCTACGAAGATAATTTCTGGTTGTGCCGAACATTGAGAACAGTGTACGCCGAATAGGTCAAACAGGATCACAACATGTCAGGGACAGGGGAAGTATGTCAACCACATTCCATCATCCGCAATCTTCAGTCTGTGCAATTTTTGGAAAATTCTGGAAGGCTCGACTCCAATCTCATAGTTCATTCATTGCGTCATGTGTGGCCACGATCAAAGACAATCTCAAAGCATGATGTATTCAATATTCGTGCAAGGGTCATGAAATTGTTACCAGTCTACAAACAATCAAATGGGGATTACGAGCAATTTAAGGCTGTTGTCAATGCAAGTGACATGCTGAATGGTATCGAGGATGAAGTATCTCTTGATGATGACGAGGCTTATGAGTTTGCCCAATCTCTTTGGTTGGAGGTAGTTAGTACCACTGACAGCAAAGAAGGACTCTTCTCTTTCATCGAGTATCTTGATCTAATGCGTTCTAAGGCTAACGGGTTCACATACAAGATTGCAGAAAGTCCATCACATAAGTCCACATGTGGTCACAACAAAAAGTTATTAGGAGTTATTTGGCAGACTGCAACCATGAGGATGAATTTTGAACTCTTTGGTGACTTCATTGGGATGGACTTGATGAAACTTGGAATCAATACCCTTCTATTGGCATATTTTTCTGTTACAATATACGATGAAATGCCCCAAATATGCATTGCATGTGAAGGAATACTCTGTGGGGAAAGGGAAGATATGTATCAGTTTGCATGTGACTTCCTTGGAGCAGCTTCTCCAAAGAGACCATTATCTGAAGTGAAAGTTGTCGCTGGAGATGGTTTTTTTGATCAAGAGCTCAACAGGTGGCTTGGCTTTGGTGATGCATGTTATGTTGCAGATCAATGGCATTTGCTTGATTCTGGCTTGGAAATTTTTTTGGGAGGGCAGGTAATGAGTTGCTTTGTGGACATTTGGTCAATCTTGTGAAAGCAGAGTCTGAAGCAGAATTTGATTCGCCACTCCAAGCGGCCTTTTCCACACTGCAAAATCTAATACCACGCAATGGGGATCTTGAAGCCAAACTGTCTGTGCAATGCGCAAAATGTCTTATGCAACTTATCTCATAGAAGAGATACCTGGGAACAGAGGCTTGCATGGGAATGCATGCAGTGAATAGAACAACTGGAGTGACATTTCTCACCTGAATCCGGGGGTTGCCAAGGGAGGTAACACTTATTGTGGACACCCAATTATGTTGATCAAAGACTTGATGCACCGGCAGAAAATAAGAACAATGAAAACAAATCAACTGTTATTTGGGATGTGTCAGAAAATGAGAGTCGAGCTAGGTCGACTGAAGAATGAGCCTCAAACCGCGTTGAATCAAGATTTGATCAAGGCAGCCTCTCTGTTAGCTCTACCTTCATACGAAAGATATAAGCGCTCTGCTGAACATGCAATTAGGGATCTTGTCCTCCATAGCGACATCGACCCAACATTACAACAACCTCGCTATGTCATTCAATCTGTGCGATATCCTGATGCTCCTCCTAGAGTTTTCCAATCAAAAGAACAGAGATGCGCATGCAAAGATAGGGTCCGGGAACTTGATCAGTGTGCTCATGAAATCTTGCTAAGGGGTGGGTTTGATCCATCGTATTTCCTTGAGAGGCATTTCTCATGAGAATGTGTTAAGGGATCCTTATCAGGTTGGACAGATGAGAATTTTGACAACATACAAGGCATATTGGGATGTGTCGATGAGACAATCAAAGATGGAAAAGACTCACCTTCAGTCAATCAACACGAACATACATCAAACATTGTTGACCAAGCATCCACCATGGAAACATTGCCGATGAAAACATCTGTATGAGTGAAACCACTTACCAAAAAACAGGTATCCAATATTCTAACGGCAGTTTGTGGCGCATATCCTTCTTTCAGTGAAGAACAGCAATTTGAGATTTCAAATCTAGCCCTGCAATTGCAAGAAGTCATTTGTTTTGACAAAAGCAGAAGTGATGTAGTAGTCCATGACCACAAAGGAATGTTTCTTGAAGTTCCCAATGTGGATGCCCGAATGAATCAGCGTAAGAAGCCAGCACAACCGATTCATGAAATCCAAGCCAACGTCGCGTCTAAGAACATTCAGAAGAGTTTGCAAAATATTGGACTGTCACAAGATGTGTAAAATGATTCGTGCTCTATCCAAGTAAATGGAAATCATAGCCGGATAGTACATTGCAAGTTCTGCTCTTTAGGATATACGATAACAAGCTGTCCTCATCGTGATCAATTGAAACTGAGTGCATATGAGTATCAGCTTTCGACAAGCAGTAAACAAGACATGGATAATCTGAGGCAGAGGGTGAGAAGTTTGCTTATCCCCAAAACTGGTGTAGTAATACCACACGAAAATGACATCTTTGGAGTCGTACCTTCTAACCTTCAGTCTAAGAATTTCATTCTCCATCGCATCCACAAGATAGGATCTAGTTCTGTCAATATCATCAAGAATCGAGTTTATTGTGTGAGTTTCTTGTCTGGAAATGGTCTGGAAGATCCTATTTGGAATAAAAAATGGATTATGGGAAGGATATTAAATCAATTGATTACGCACAAGAACAAAACAAAGAAGTATGTGTATGATGAGACAGCTTTGCAATACTCGTTGACAGACAAAATGAGGGGATACAACAAAACTGATAGTGAGTCGGCTGAAAATGAATGTCAATTGGAAACAAGCATGATGTAGAGAAAAATCAATCGTTAAAAGTGTATTCCTTTTTCCATTTCCTATTTTGATGTAATTGGTTGCACACCACTTAACAGTTACAACAATATTAGTACCTCTGCACTGATGATTAAAGACATTCAGATAAACGAATGTATACTTCACAAAAACTATCAATCAAGCAAACAAAACACATAGGAACTTCCAACGAGACATCCACCCCTACCCACACCACTACCAATATTTGGATTCAAACAAAACAATATCTTGTTTTCCAAACTTTCCTTCCCATGATGAAAGTGGTCGCAATGCATTCCTACCGGGTATGCCACCATGCTATAGTGGTTGAAGCTATTGAAGCAGCAAAGGAAACAATACATAGCTTCTTCAGGAGGAGAAGTGTTGAATACCTTCCTGGCATGTTCTAAACTAACAAGCTCAAACTTCAATGGACCCGTAGCAAGAGCAGGCTCACCACAGTCATGAAAGTACCTATTCAAGCTGACAAGAATGGAAATTGAAAATGCCTTCAGGTAAATCATTTCTGCAATGGGAGGAAACATCGCAATGCAGGAGTCAGGCATGTCAAAGGCACCACCCGCCTTAGGAGGACAATAACTCCACATGACGAACTTGTTCTCAGAAGCCGGGGTTGCTTTGGCGTGCGAAACAAGTATCGGTCTGGAGCTCGAATGATCAAGCACCTGTGTGCAAATCTGGGTCAGATTGCTTTGTGGTAAGACAAAAATCGCAATAAATCCTTGTCTGTCTCGTAGGTGACTTTGCCAGACGACCCACATGTCCTTCTGATTTCAAATCCTCTTCTGCCTGCTAACGATCTAATGTTATTGTAGATATTTTTTGCAAAAGTGTCCCTTTCTGGTTTGGTAAAAATGTCATTGCAAAGCATACCACTTGGACGGAGAAGTAGTAGCTTTGGTGCTTTGGCTTCATCTTCCAATGTAAACTCTCCAAGAATGATGGTGACATTGCAATCAGCACTGAAAATCAAGAAAAGAAGGCAGTATTAGAATGAGTGTAGTTGACATAAAACATGTCATAGGTAAGATGAAAAAGATCCGGACACATACGCTATATCAGATTGCCCAAATATCTGTAGACTTGAGATGAACTCCGGATCATAATCAACAGCCTTCAATATCATAAAAAATCCCGTAATTTTATCGTGGTCATCATAAAAACTTTTTATTATACTGGCGAATCGGAATTTCGTGCGCGCTGCGACGAAAGCGTGGTTATTTTGCAATGTCAAAAAAGATGACGTCAATATCATAAAAATGTTTTATGATATTTCTGCTATCGTACTACAGCTCAATACGTGTAAAAGTAACTACCTCGTGGTACGATAGTACGATATGTATGTTTTATAACATTACAAGCAGCCGCTGCAAGATTTTTTAGCAGCAGCGGGAGCCAGCAAATAGGAATTCGCCTTGTTTCGTTAAAAGAAGATACAACAGTGGCGCTAGTTGGCGTGCGCGCGCGCGCCGCTTCACCGCACACGCGCACGACGACTTTTTAGTGCTGTGCCTCGCACAAACGCGGTACTATAGGTTGAATTTAGATACATAATATTTTGATTTTTAACCGCCGTTTACGTTGAAACCATTTTTTGGTGATATGAGTTACACGTTGTAACAAGTGTGTCAAAATTTTTGGCTACGCTTTATTTTAAGTTTAGATATATTTTTATAGGTAACATCAAACTAAAAGATTGTGACTACCCATGCATCTCAAACATGAAAACAGCATATTTACAGGTAAAGTTGTGGAAATAATCAAATGTTACCAATAATGGCTAAAAGTGAAAAAAGTGTCTCACAGGAGAAGAAGACAAAATCTGCTCAGTGATAAACTAAGATTTTTAAAAAAATCTTGATACCATAGAGCATAGGACTGTCCAACTCTATTTTTTTCTCTTTTTTCATGTACATTTTACAGTATCTAGTGTTTTAGCCATCAACAATGGTATGATGCCACAGTTCAATGCACATCATAGTTCCCATCTAACTAATATATCATATCACCAGCCTCATCTACACAACACAAAGGGTTTTTTGCAGTTCTCATAGATGCAGAGACTGTTGTCACTATGAAATACTCCTACACAATGGCAACTACAAGAAAGATTTTTTTGTCGTATATATGTGCCCACAGGCAGCAGACATAGAGGCTGAAGCATTGATGAAATTAAAGGATTGAACATAAAAACCACCAACATACACAAAGATGAGTTCTCCCAAGTCATTTACACAGAGAATCTTGTCGCTGTGATAGTGACAGTGCCCTTGACATAACTAGAAATAGGGAGCAACTTTTTGGCTGTTGAAGTTATGAATTCATATCCCAACTATTTTCAAAAGAGTGAAGTAAATTCTCTTTATGTAGAATACAGTATGTTTCTACTGCAACAAAAAAGAGCAAGTTATTTCAGTCTGCCTCTACATATATCACACTATGAATATGTGTACCTAATGTACATTATAGGTGACAGGTGTCAGTAAATAAGACACTGGAATCTAGTTCCAGAAGCTAGAGATTTTTAGCACTATTTGCTGCTAGACATGTAATGAATAAGAAATATAGGTGAAAATTTCTAGCATATCAGAAAACAAGGGCCATACAGTGATATTGACGAATCATTCATGATCATACACTTACACAATGGCGACTACAATTTTTTCAAATCATGAACAAAAATGGGTGTCCACTGGCATCAAACTTGTAGGCTGAAGCTCATCATAGTGATCAGTTTAAGCATTGAAATAACATATCACCTACAGAGGTGGAGTTCATACAAAAATCGGTGTAAGATGGGTTTATATTTTGTAATCCCTGGAGGTAACTTAGATTTTTGATTGCGAATGTATGTATTAGTAGCTGTTTGTAAACCCCCCTGTCTATAGACCGCACATCACAGTCTATAGACCCCCCTTGCAGTCAATAGACTCTACTGTATTTTACAAAAAACCAATTGTAGCCCCCCCTCCCCCGGTTCTATGACTGTCATGGGGGAGGGGGTTTATAGACTGTCATGGGGGTCCGATAGACTTTCATGGGGGGAGGGTCTACAGACTGTTACAGAGGGTCTATAGACCCCCCATGACCATCTACAGACTGTCATGGAGGGTCTATAGACTGTGGTTAAGGGTCTTAGCTTGCCGTGGGGGATCTATAGACTTTTCATGACTCCATACGGAAAGTCTATAGACTCTTCTCTAAAATACCTCTAGACTTGCCATATCATGGGATTTTTAGAAATGGTGTGAATCATGCCACAGTAACAAGATTACTTAAGCCCAATCATGACTTGTGTGACTTTTTAGTAATGTAAATACCTATGTCATTTTTAAATCTAAATTGATGATGTTGAAAAAGCCATCACAAGATTTTTATCTTCTAATTTTCCTGCCATTTCATTTTTAGTTGGGGGGGTCTATAGACTGTGAGGTGGGGTCTATAGATGGGGGGGGGGGTCTCAAATGGCTACTAACATATGCTTGGAACTTGGAGGGAATTGTAATTGTCAGAGGATCAAGACCACATAGCTTTATCTGACAACCCAACCATACAATCAGGGTTGTGGTGTGTATTGTAGAGAATTGAAAGTGGTGAATTTGGATGTCAGCTTTTTCAGGGGCTTGTTTGCACCGTCTTCATATGAAGAGCATCTATATAGTAACTAAGAAATTCCATATGAACCTTTCATGTAAATGACAACTGTCATTTTCTTCATAGTCGTAGTGTAATATTTACTTGTGTTTGAAATCAACACAAGCTAATGTCATCTTAAAATAGAAAAAAGAGAAATATGATATGCAGCAAGAGAGAAATAATTTCATTAATGTGAGTAAGGTACCTTGGAAGGTGGTTGCAAGGTGGGCTGAGGGAGGGGAAGTTGCTGCAACATTATTTGAGGATGCATTTGGTGGTGTAGAGTATTTTGTGCTTGTGTGTTTCATGTGCATGGGACTGGTCATAGGATGGGTGGTAGGGGGACAGTCTCAGAAATAGTAACAAGAAATAGCATCAAGATTATTTTTCGGTCATGTATTTTTTTGAGCTACATACTAGTAGTATTGCTAGACCTTGTCTTGGTAACGATTTGTGAAGGAGAAATCCATGAAAAAGAAAGGTATTATATCTTAAAATAATTTTTATTACGAGCAAAGTGAGACCTTTCTTCGCGATAATGATATTATTCGTTTTGCTCGTGTATGCGAAGAATAATATAGGTAAATTCATCATAAAATTTTTTTATGATATTGTCCGGCGTATATCAGCATTCCCTTTCCAGTCTTGAAATTCGGAACATTTCTTCACTTTTTTTACAACAAAGACATTTGCAACCACATTCATAGTTTTCCCGATATGTCTTCTGGCAAAGAGACCTCGAGTAAGATGCATTTCGTTCCACTTATCATCGGTTGATGGGCTTTCATTTCAACATCAAAATTGGTTTGAATTATCTTGGCATTCCTGTCTGAAATAACTCCATGAATGACTGCTTTCGTACAGTCTTCAGATGATTCCACCGAAGCCATGCGATTGCAACTTAAGTGATGATTGGTTGCATCTGCCTTCAACAATAGACCAAATGGTGGAAATACCAGAGCGCCTTGAAAGTTATTCATTCTGTACTTCGGCCTTCCGGACTTTTTACGGCTCTTGTTGAGATGGCCACCTATTTGAGACATGTTGGCTGGTTTCATTGACGCTGGTGGAGTGTCATCTTGGAAGTATGCAGAAAGAAAGTTAACAGTGGTAAAATCATTATCCTTGTGGTTCTTGAGATGTCTACGACACTTCTTGTTCGCAGATTCGTCACTGATCAAAATGAAATCATTATCGGGTGGATCTACAATGGAGTGGTCAGGGGCCCGAGGAGGAGTAACAATAGTACTCTTGGTAGATGATGGAATGGACTGCTTAAATGAGCAGCAAAATCCAAAGTCTACTTTCGGTTCATCCATGCTCTTCAATGCTAATTCCATGAACTTGAGGGCCAAGATGGAGGGATCGTCTTGTGGAATTGCCTTATTGCTTGCTGTGACTAACCGTGTTAGGCCCATGACACAAAGACTGCAAACCTGGCAGTTACAATTCTCACAGCGCACATAGGCAATGTCTTCTGTCCTTGAGGGGGTTCCTGCAAGTATGGTTTGTGCAGATGTCTGCTGAACCGTGTTGGGAGAGCAACAAATGCAACCCTCTGACCACATGATGTCTTGCTACTAAATGTGGCAACAACCCCAGAATTGCGCCTGATCTGAGTCTACGTCTACAAAGGGTGTTCAGAGGGTGGTTGCTACAAGTAGATGCATTAAACAGTGGCAGCTGATTACAAGAGTGGCTATAGTTCTTCTAAGCACTTAGATTTCTCAAGACAATCAAGGAAAACAACAATGCAATTTTGTTATGCAAACTATCCGGTTCTGAGACAAGTATCGCAGTGAACTGTAGTTTATATGAAACACAAGAACAACGTTTGTGATAGAAACCTAAGATTGCTATGTACTGACCATTTTTACTTGACAAAGTAACAATGGAGGAAATGTTTGTGTTCACAAAGAATTGTTTGTGTGAGCACAGAATCGTTTGTGTGGGCAAGGAGTCGGTCGTTAGTGATAAAGCAATCATTTGTCAGTAGCAAAGAAATGATTATTCGCGATGAGATGTACCTGAAAACACGATCGTTTGTGTTGGATTGTTCGAGTTGGAGCGTTTGCATTGGATCGTTTGTGTTGGTTCGTGGTTGCGATGGATGGTCCGCGATGGATCATTTGCGGTGGATCTTTCACGATGGATGGTCGCGACGTTCACGATGGATCGTTCGAAATGGATCTGTCGTGATTTCGCGATCGATAGCGATGAAACGATCGTTTTGAATGCATACAATCCTTTGCAACTAAACGATCGTTTCGGTGAAATCGATTGTGTTGGTGGAAACAAGCCCTGGCTATGACAGGGGTGCTTGCAATGAAAGGATTGGACAGTGAGATTTGTGTGGCTATTGTTGGGTTGTGATCGGAGATGGGTGGGCGGTTAAGCAAAGGTATCTACCTGGAAAGGGTTGTGGTACTGAGAAGTATGTAGAAGTTAATGGTCGACAGAGAGGTATTAAGTTCCCAACGCACAGCAAAATTCCAACAACAAGTCAACACAAAACATAAAACTTCAGCTTCTCTATGGTCTTGCTGTCACCAGTTAGTTCCAGGACTCCCAATTGCAGCAAAAGAGTAGTCCCGCTGAAAATCTCGCGGGGTTCAGCCCAGCGGAATCAGCCCATCTGCTGCCATGGAGGGATATAGACTCTCATGCAATAGTCTATAGACCCCCCATCACAGTCTATAGACAGGGGGGGTCTAAAAATGGTTTTTTGCCAAATTTCTTAGAGTCATATATGTTAGGCCAAAAGCTTGACAAAGTTCCATTGCTAAGCATTAGCAAAGTCGACTTTGCAAATCCTCGTTGATAAAAACTTTGCGCAGGATTTGTAAAATGGCCATTTTGCAATTCCTGTCAACTGTGGTTTAAGTTAGGGATTTTAGCAAATTTTCCTAGTTTGGCATCAATTGAGAAGCACAACACGAAAGATTGGCATCCAACGCACGGGCCAAGGCAGAATGGTGTCAATTTGAAGAGACATCACGATTCATTCGGTATAGCTGTAGGCATCAATATTAGATCCTAGGATTTGTATTACAGATTCGATGTCATCTTGATTTTGATTCCTAGGAATTGCAATGAGTACCATAACTTTGCTTGGTAAATGTAATTCTTTAGCAATCATAATTGAGTAGCTGGAAAGATCTCATGCTACGCTAGGACTTCATACATAGAACACATCTGACAGTTGGATGCGTTTTGGCGCCAAAAATAATACCAAATGCTACCAAACTCGAGTAGTTCACACTATTTAAGACTAATTAGGCTGTGGACAAAGAATGGTTTCTATGTATTGAAGGCTAAGGAAAACCTTGATTTTGCGGGAAAATCTTCGTAGTAATATGTTTGCACATGATGTATTTTACACCTGCACAACTGCCCGCAATTGTACAAATTATCTACAATAGTACATATTATCTACGAATCCGCTAGAAATCCTCCAGTCCTCCAGAAATCTAGCAGATTTGCACGTAGGAATAGTACAGGATCTAATAATATGCAGTTGTACAAATTTTTTGCAATAGTACAAATAATTTGCAATAGTACAAATATTCTGCAATTGTACTAATTATCCGCTAGTTCACTAACAATACACTAATTCTACAAATAATCCTCTTAGTAGTCACGGATAAAAAGGTTGGAATCCTTTGGTCACAATTGTTTTACAATTGATCACACGATTCCTATGCCTTCATTCCTAGGGGTTTTACAAATCCTGCGCAAAGTTTTTATTGACGAGGATTCGCAAAGTCGACTTTGCGAATGCTTAGCAATGGAACTTTGTCAAGCTTTTGGCCTAACATAATATAGACTAGAGAGGGGGCTCTATAGACTGTGAGGGGTCTGTGAGGAGGGGTCGACAAGCGGCTACTAACATATTTACAAATAAAATATAACGGTACATGAAAATCTCAGTAGTATCCACCCTCCTCTCGGAATACATACGAAGATTGTACATGTTACTGACCGTTTGTAGACCCCCAGTCTATAGACCCCACCTCACAGTCTATAGACCCCCTCTAAAAATGATTTGGCGGAAATATTGAACTGCCCTTCTGACAATCATCACACTAGTCACGATTCCAAATTTATTATTTGGATGGTCGTGTCAGCGATGTCTTAATAGAGTCTATAGCCTAGTTAACAAAAATGTTACGATAGAGTCTATAGACTTATAACTTTGTGATCGAGGAGTCTATAGACTATCACAAGGGATTTATTGTAAAGTCTATAGACTATCGCCCTCGCGAACATAGTCTATAGACTAGGGAGCGATTTTAAATTCAAGAGTCTATAGACCGTTCCTCCGTTCACAACTGCCAGTCACGAACAGACTATAGACTCATCGAAATGGGGGGGTGGGGGTCTATTGACTGGCTGTTATAGTCTATAGACTCTCACAACCCTTTTCGATGAGGCTATAGACTGTCATAGGGGGGTCTATAGACTGTCGTGTGATAGTCTATAGACCCCCCCTCACAGTCTATAGACAGGGGGGGGTCTACAAACGGTTTTTCGGCGAATTTCATAGAGTCTATAGACTACAGGGGTCTATAGACTGTGAGGTGGGGTCTATAGACGGGGGGGGTCTACAAACGGTCAGTAAATTATATAGCAATACCGTATATCTCGGTTCATAAGTAATGCCAAATGTCAAAAGATACTTTTGCAAATTACTTATAATCCGTCGAAGCAAGAGATGCTAACACGACGAAAATAAATTAGTATCCATCCTAGTTACCATAATACCCTGTGGTGCTGTAGATCGCGCCATTTTTGTTTTGCTTCGGCGTGCTTGGCCTCAATTTGTTCTTATGCCCCACTCATTGCCCTCTTTTTCATCGCGCCATTCATCCATCACCAGCTCAACTCCTCTTTCATCTCCTCGACCACAAGACAGATCCAACATCGTCATCGTCAGACTTCGTCATTGCACATACAAATCAATGCAGTTATAAATCAATTCTTCTCACCTTATCAAATCCTTTGTCATGGAGATCAAAACTAAAGTTCCATCGAGCCGGAAGTCCCTACGAGCTCAAAGACAAAAGGCACATCGTCCAGCAAATTGATGGACTTGTCGCCAGTGGACTTTGTAGTCATTACAAAGCTTGTGTTGCCATCGGCATCCATCCAGTGTACTACTCGTTGGAAGAGTGTTGTGGAAAAAGCTGACGAGTTAAACTCCAGCACGGAGTTTGTGCCATACAACACAAGAGGCACTTCTCGCAAGATCCACCCAGGCGGAAAAGTGTTCTCGCGCAGGTCAGGGACGAGCTTCGAGCTTTCACGTTCAAACCGTGAGCAAGCAGTTCAAGTCACCAATCGGATGGTCATGCGAAGCCGGACGAATTCTTCCGGATTCAAGGAGAAAGCGAGCGAGCACAGGAGTTGGCGGTGCATCGCTTTACGATCCATCGGCCTCACGTATCGTTGTGCAACGCACACAGCTCAAAAACACTTCATGGATACGGAGGCATATGCCAAGGACTTCATTGCTGTCATGAAGTCGAAGTTGGAGGGGGGAACCTGGACGATGTGCTGAATATGGATCAGACACCGATCCCATTCTCTTTCCACTCCAATACAACTCTTGAAGTGAAAGGAGCGCGGACGGTACATTCCAGCTTCAACTACGGACACAAAGCGTGTCACTCTTGCCGTGACTGTCACGGCAAGTGGGAAGATGCTGACACCTTTCCTCATCTTCAAGGGAAACCTCAAGGACGGATCGCAAATCGCGAATTTGGGACGTACCGGAATCTGGAAGGTACGCGTGCCAAGAAAAGGCGTGGATGGATGAGGCAAAGATGAGCGAATGGATCGACACCGTCCTACAGCCGTGGAAGGTAGGTCGCGATGCAAACAATCCGTCTGTCGAACCGCCCATCCTAATTCTGGATGCATACCGCGTCCATCACATGGGTACGGTCGTCAATTGGATCCAATCCATGGGGATTGAGGTGGTGCACATCCCGGCGGGCTGCGTACTTGTGCCAGCCCATCGACGCGGGTATAAACAAGCCCATTAAATGTCGTCTTCGTCGAAAGTGGGAAGACTGGATGATGGAGGGCGAAGGGATAGTTGACGGGGTTGCTAAGGAACCATCCCGGAAATTGTTGGCAGAGTGGATTGTCGAAGTATACGACAACATTCCTGAGGAAGTTGGGCAAAACGCGCGTGGAAGAACACAGGATACGAATGGGTTTAACAAATGATTAGGTCGTCTAATTATTAATAATAAGCAAAACTTTGAATTGACATAAATGGGAGTTTAATTTAATGTTTAATCTAACATGAATTCGAAAATTTTCAATTACAATTCATCGACTGTTTCTGCGTCAGCGTAACGCGGTTTCGGTGGTACAACGCACGCTTACTCCTGTTTTCGGAGTCTGGAAGAAAAACTTCCGTAATCCGGAGCAAGCAACCATCTAGGCGCTGAGCCATGCTACCAATAGCATACTCACGCGCCGTGAAACAAACTCGGCAACCATCCGTGCCATCGTCTCGCACTTCGTAGCCCGCGAGGTGCGTGCGCTCTACTAGGCGCAAGCGCACCAACCTCCCCACACCATTACGAGGCCCCTCGATCAACACATTTCCACATCCAAAAGGATGTGCATCACAGCTGCGTCCATGATCGTCCGGGAGGAAGCCGACAAGAACAATTTTCACCATTTTGTTGTTGTGTTTTGTATTGTTTTTTATGGTGGGCTATGGTAGGTACCGCGATGTGAAATGTTGTGATGTGAGTTTAGCGGGATGTAGGCATAACTCAGCAACCAACCGGAGTTATAGGGTCCTGTACATATCAGCGTGTTGCTGTTAAGAAGGAGAAATGATCTATGACAGTTCTAGAACATCCGGTGCTCATTTACTAGGTTAAAAACACAAATGTCATGAGAATCGGGGAAATATAACTTATACTCCGAGTGTACTTATAAACCGAGATATACGGTAGATGACACAAGCATTTTGTACGACTCATTCAGCCCAGAGATATCACCTGATATCACACACACCATACATGTTGGTACGATATAACTGTACAATACCATACCTCGAATTTTTTTATTCACGTCAGTGTGGCATTCATGGCCTCTTGTGGTATTGTATTGTACAATACCATACCGGTGTAGGAAAAGCTTGATGAGTTGGTTGAGAGTTCGATGACCTTCAATTTCGTTGACACGATGACTCTTGTTTTTCCCGAAGAATTATTGTTAATCGAGTCGTCCAGATCTGTGCTGCCAAACCCACCGTCCGAAATTATCGTTTTCGTCTGACTTATGCCATACACCACATCGTCATCGCGGCCTTCCCCACTGACATGACTCGAATACTATGGAAATCTCCATCCCCGATCTCCTCATCACAGTGGCCTACTTCTCCATCCCGATCCAGATCCTGATAGCCTTGTTCAAATTCCCTCGGTTAACTCGACGGGCCACTACGCGAGTTGTTGTACTCCTCGTACTTTTTGCACTGTTCATCTTCTGCTGCGGAGCCGGTCATTTAATTCGATGCATTGGGAGGAGTGACACCACGTTGTTCTTTGTAGTCAATGTGTTCACTGCTTTCATATCACTGTTGACATCGATGTACCTCATGCCTTTTGTGCCAAATCTGTTGGAAGGGGTCGACAACTTGTATACCGAGGCGACGACGACGAAGAAGATTGTAGATTCGATGTATCCGCCAACAATCAGAGAAAGACTTTTGAACCGATGTATTAATAATGATGATTCCTTGCCGAAGGGGACCCGTGACGAAGCCATCAATGGCGAACTTCAAATTGAAACTGGAGACAAGGTTGCAACCCATCGTCGTATCTCGAGTAACATTTTCAAGCGGCTCAGTCGCTCGGATTCGTTTTCTGTCCGAAAAATACATGATTTGATTCAACAAAAGGTATCCAACAACATCGACGCATCATTCGAGAGCCAAGACTTGGACGCCTCCGAGCCAGCTATCGCGGATCTCTTCCCGAGTACATCGATAATGTTTGCTGACGTGTCCAATTTCACTTACTGGAGCTCCAAACACGCTCCATCCGAAGTCTTCACCCTGCTAGAGTCCCTCTTTTTTGAGTTTGATCGCATCGCCACGGAGATGGAGGTGTTCAAGCTTTCCACTGTCGGGGACTGTTACATTGCTGCTGCAGGAGTGCCATACCCGATAGTGGGACATGCTGTTATTTTGTCCGAATTTGCGGAGCGATGTCGGCGAAAAGCAAATGATGTTATGAAAGAACTGTCACAAAGAGAGGGCATGGAAGATGTGAGACACCTTTCGATTCGCATTGGGATTCACTCAGGACCAGTTATTGCGGGTGTATTGCGTGGACAAAAGGCTAGATTCGATTTGTTTGGAGACACCATCAATACGGCAGCACGAATAGAGAGTACAGGGGAACCTAACAAGGTTCATTTGAGTAGTGAAACAGCGGAGTTGCTTGAGATAGCTGGCAAACGCCATTGGGTTGTTCCGAGGGACAAGTCTGTTTCTGCCAAGGGCAAAGGCGAGCTCAAAACATTTTGGCTCAAGATGCTCAAACTAGAGGAAGATATTACATTATCAGATGATTTCAATAAGAGTTTGGTTCTACTAGATGGTTTAGAACTAACTGAGAAGAAAAGACGCGGAAGTTACGTTAGTTGTGCAGCATCAGAGGCATCCACACCAGAAGAATTGCCATGTGACTCAAGATTATCGGTAGTCGTTTGAAGCATATCAGGACTTTGAACCCTATAGATAGAGGCATGATCAACTTGCTGTTGAGATCAGAAAATGAAGAATGCATGAATATTTTCGCTTTTGATGCAGTTTAAGTTTGACTTGATACACAATCAACGTGAGCAAAATAGATACATTTAAAAAGCCCAAGCACTTCCAACTTTGTCCTGTGCTGTGCTTGTGCTTGTGCTGTTGGAGATTTAGCATCATGACTGTTTCTGGCTCTGATCTCTTACCTCTATATGTATCAGGCACCACGAGAACAAATTGGACAGTGCATATGAATGTGATCACTGCCTTCCCACTCTAATATTATTCAAGGACACAACAATCACTGTGATTAACCATGAACCAATGTTTTCACTAGCTTTCAACACAAAGAGTTCAGGATCACAAACCCAAAAATCTCTCAAATCCACGTCAATGGGAGGACTTGCTCTATTGGTGCCACACAAGTAATTATGGAATGGCTAAATTTGTGCCAAGGTTTGAGAGCATATGAGCTTTTTTTCTCCAACACTGCAACAATGAAATGAAGCATGCCTGTTTCTGCTGCATAATTTTTTTGATAACATTCTTGTAGAATATGACTTTGTAACCAAAATACAGAGAAGGACAACAAAGTGAGTTGTGTTTGTGATGTTGGCTGGTTCAGGCATGATATTACGTGCTGCAACATTGAGCTCCCATTAAGTAGGGGATATTTTCCATGTCTTCCTTTGAAAAATGAATCATAAGCTGAACAAGAGAATACTTGTGACAAATGTATCCAAATCAACATGCCTTTGACAAAAAATCTTATAATGGCGATACTATTTGTAACCAAAATGACAACGGAGATTCCCCTTGCCTACTCACATAGGAACCAAAGAAGCGAGAATTCAGAGTGATAATGTATGTAGAACTTTGTCAGTATAAATATGCTGTTGGGAAAAGGCTATTGCATGCTGTAGGTATTTACCACAATTTAGTTCGGTCACTGTTGTTGGGCATTCAATATGATACATCATGGTGTTGCATCCACCTGATATGGTGCAGCATCTGTTGCAACGGGAATACATTGCTTTTTCACCGTACAAAGTGCAGAAAATTGATTCTTTTCTCATAAAAGGTGACATGTAGAATCACAAGTTTCAGGAACAGGAAGTGCTTAGCCTTTCCATTTTAAAAATAAAAAAGTATCAGACTTTCACACTCATGATTGATCATAAATATGGTAGCCTCCATATTTGCACTGGCCCAGTACTAGAACTGGGAGCTATTTTTTGTCCTGCGCTGGAACTGGGACGCTGATGTCCCCATGTCGGCACAGTGCCACTATGGGGTGCCCAGTTGGAACTGGGCTCAAAAATGAGAATGCAGATGGCCCATTTACCTATGTCAGGATGAGAATCCTAATTTGTACTACACTGAAGTCTCTACCTCAATCAAGAATTGTCCCCAAATTGTCACCAAATTGATTTTGGACAGTGAGTGCCGGTATGGGGATGTACACATCCCAGTTCTAGCTCGGGCCAAAAAGTTGGTCCCAGTTCCAGCACTGGGCCAGTGCCACTTTGGTGTCCAACATATATACTTTTTACACAACCACAGAATGGTCATTTGAATGTTCGATCAAGTATAGATTAGGACAACCATTGCCGCTTTGGCATTGTGCTGCTACATTGCCATTGCAAACAAAACACTCGCAACCCTCCTGTACACTCAAGTGTACGGGTGACTTACTGGAGGTCACCTGTCCAGTAACTTGCCCACTTAGTGTCACATGTCTGCTGCGTCCGCGTCCAAAAATTGTTGAAAAAGACACTGTGCAGGACATATCCAAGACCGTTGTTGTTGCATGTACATTACATTCATTTAAGTGCAATCCATAAGGATTGCAGTACAAAAATACTTAAGATACCTTGACATGTGCCTTGATACTGTTATGCAATGTATGTGAGTCAAAACTCTGAGACACGGGGTGGACATGGGACTCAACACAGACATATGTCCTCGTGTCCACAAAAAACACGCGTCCTGGAGAAATTAAGGACATAGGACACGTCCAAGGACACGTCCAGGACATGTCCAGGACATGTGAAACTAAGCTTGCCCATACACTTCCTTAACCCTTCCGTTCACTAAAGTAAGGATGGGTTATGTAAATGAACAGGTGACTAACCAGCAACTTGATGCCAAAACCACATTACATTATTTATTCTATGCATGAAGGAACTAGAATAAAAATATAAGAAACCCATCTTCTCAGCAAGTAATGGAATCGATAACATTTGATGTCCTCTCTATAACAGTCTTATAATAGCTCCTAACAATACTATGGTTGACACTCCAATGATTATTTTATACTACAGTATTATGACATACTACTTTTAATTATTCTCTTCCAGGACTCCCCCCCTCATCTCCCCCAGAATGAGCCTGAAAAGCTACACCCTGTCAAGTTTTAGTGCAAAATAAAAAAAAACGCTACCAATAACCACCCCACCAGCACTATAAGACTTGATTTTTCCTGCACACCAACAATATACTATTTCAATGTAATAGTAATAATTAAAAGTTAATTGTTATTTAAATGAGAAACACAATTAAAACAAAAAACCAGGACTTACATGTAACAATGTGGGGGAGGGGCGAACACAGTCTATTGACTGAGTTGTGGCTATTCCCGTAGAAGGAACGAAGATATCTAATTGGAAAAATTAGATGTAGTGAAAAACATTGGTGAAAAAGATTGAGTTAGTAACAAATCACCTTTAAAATATACACAGCTACTGCCTAGTGGTTGTTTTATTGAAAAATATTTGCACTGTTAGCAAAAAATATTGGTAAAAATGGTCGAGTTAATAAAGATTCAACTTCATATTGTACCTGCCACTGTCTTTGATTGTTGACTCGCTGGCAATGCTACGCATGTGGCCAAACTCATTCTGTGGGCTGAGTTTTGGCTCTTCCTGCTATAGGACGGCAGGTATTTCATTGAAAAAATACTTGCAATGTGAGCAAAAATCCTTACTTGAAAGGTTGATTTAGTAAAAACGCTCCTTCATAAAGTACCCAGTGCTGTGTTGTTGGCTAGGCAACAATGCTAGGCAGGAGGCTAAACATAATCTGTGATCTGAGTTTTGGCCGTTTCCGTGCTAAGGCAGCAGGTATTTAATTGAAAAATATTTTGTGTCCACAGCAAAACATGGGTAGGAAAAGTTGAAGAAGCAACAAATAAACCTGCATAATATACCGGCTGCTGCCTATCATTGTTGGCTAGGCAACAATGTCAGGTGCACTGCAAACAAAACACAATGATAACCTGCCTAGTTTTTGTGAAATTGATTTTTTTACAAATGTTGTTGTCTAGGCAACAATGCCAGGTGCACTGCAAACAAAATACACTGATAACCTGCCTAGTTTTTATGAACTTGACTATTTTACAATTTTTTTACTGAGCACACATCATTTTTTCAAATTAAATATGTACAGGCCTACCACGGGAATGGCGGAAACTCAGCCCATGCCTACCGCTGCCATCAAGCCAACAAATATTGGCAGTGGCTGGTATATCTTTAAAGTGAGTTCTTATGAACTCGACCTTTTTTACAATTGTTTTATTCAGCACACGCCATGTTTTTCAATACAATACGTACAGGCCAACCACGGGAATGGCTAAAACTCAGCCCACAGACTGCATTTGGCATCCCGCCTACCGCTGCCATCTAGCCAAAAACAATTTGTAGTGGTGGGTATATTTTCAAGGTGAACTCTAATGAACTCAACCATTTTACATTGTTTATTTAGCACATGTCGATTTTTTTCAATTCAATACATACAGGCCTACCACGGGATTAGCCAAAACTCAGTCCACAGACTGAGTTTAGCTAGCTTCCAGTCTGGCACCGCCATCTAGCCAACAACAATTGGCAGCAGTGGATATAATTTCAAGGTGAGTTCTTATGAACTCAAACTTTTTTACAAATATTTAACTACAGCTAATTTTCAATTAAAAATTTACTTTCCTTCTACCTTTAAGGCAAATACTCAGCCCACAGACTGAGTTTGGCCTCCCACCAAACCAATCACTTTGCTGCATGTAAGTGTAAGTGCTGCTTTATGTTTTTAATTGTTTTTCTTATTTGAATAACAATTACCTTTCTTGTATTGTCATTACATTGCTAAATTACAATAGTGTGATTGGTGTGCACAAAAAATCAAGTCTTTGTGTTGATGCCAATGGTCCAACTTTGACAGGGTGTGGACATGAAGGCTCATTCTTCGGGAGGATGAAGGGGCAGGCCTAGAAGAGAGTAGGATGTCTATGTGTAATTATTCAAGTAGAGCATAACTATAGGAGCATAATAATAGCGCAAACCATAGCTTGCTCCTACTCCGCCCAATGTTGCACTATACTGTAGTCTAACAGTACCTATTCCAGACCAGATAATCCTCCGGTAAACTCCAATAGCTCTCCAGTACACTTCCAGTAACTCAAGGGTACACTTCCGCTAACTCGAGGGTACACTTCCGGTATGCCACCGGTTGACGTTTTTATAGCTACTAAGGCATGCAGTTATAACCACTATTTAGATTGATATTTTCAGATTATGTTTGTGACACCTGTTTGTATTTAGATCCAAAAAGACGGAAAACTACCAATGTTAGACAAACACATAAATTCAAGTAAGATAAAAATCTGTTCTTCTACCTCATTATGGTGAACCTCCACATTTGTTCTCGCAGATGCCTTCACAGATGAAGAGTCACAGGAGTTTTTCGTTTGCTTGCACTGTTCCATTTTGCTGCTGTGTTTTTACTTTGAATTGTATTTTGCATGTTTCATGCATATTGCAGTCAAAGTGTGCCATTGCAGCATTACACAAGCAGGTTTGCTGGAGCATCATTGTGACACCAGTGTTGCTGTGTTGGTTAGATAGTCATTTGTTTTGCCACGCCCACCTAAATCATAGTTCAGACCTAGTGTTTTTGTTATTGTCTGTGTCAAGTTTGTCATTGTCTTGCTGTTGTCTTGCAAACTATTTAGATCTTGGGGGACTGCCATGAAGTCTGGTGAAATACATGCTCTAGTTTAGCATAAACCTCAGCTTGCCACATAACCTCAAATAATTAATTGCTTGATTTGATCGTGATTAATGCTAATGCAAAAGCTATCTGTTACTGATCAAATAACTGGTATAACGTAAGCAACATCCAATGAAAAGCTGCTACCATCAAGAATCTGAAGGATGCAGTATTTTGAGACATATATCTATTTTATGTTTTGAATTATATTACGATATATTTTGAACTTAACACACACATAGTTTGCAGACAGATTAAATGCAGCCAGACCAAGCTCGAACTAAGGCTTGGGCTGCCTTTGCTCTGATACCCAGACAGACACATTTAAATTTTTGACTTTGAAAAATAGGGAACTATTTGTTTTAGTCAGTTATTCCATCAAAGGAAAAGAAGGAAGGGATTTTAATTGACTAAATTTCTAATTTCGAACCTCCCATAAAGGATACAAATAAGAACCATTTAATGAATAGTAGGTATGCTTGTTCTTGATCGCTTTTACTAGTGTGAAGTGCACAAGAATAATATTTAATTGGGACATCATATTGGATCATTATGCAAGCAAATCATGCCATCGTTGGAATGGGGAATGAGGGCATTCTAGATGTTGTTCCTGAGAATTAAAGACCCCATTGTGCATGAGTTAAAAGGCCAGTGCAAACCCATGATGAAACTTATGATTCTACTCTACCATCTCTACACTAGGAGGGCTGGAATCAAACAAATTCTAAATGTTCTCATGTCATCTTTGACAGAGGATGTCAGTCAACTTTGTATCCCTTAGATTAATGACTTAACTATTTATCCAAGACTTTTAACCTTCTTCTTACAACAAACTTTAAGATCAATGGCAACTTACAATCAATCATGCTAGATGCAAACACAAGTCTTTAATGTTACTTTCACTGCACTTCTCTTCTTTTTCCTCCTCCTTATCCCTCTTTCTCTTCAGTCAACCCTCCATCATACCCATCATGAACATCTGCATCATGTTCAACTGATTTTGCAGTTGACACTCAATATTATGCTCATGTCTCTCCTCAGCCTTTCCTCACGGCCACATCTGCATCTATCATCTGCCTCCTCTTGATTTCATTAATGTCGATCCTTGGCATCCTCCTGTTCCTGACAACACTTCTGTTCCATTGTGCTCTCCATGACATAGGCCAAGAATCTGGAGCTTCCAGGTGGAACTCCATAAGTCTCCTTCACATTGTGTAACACAGAGGAAGGACAAAAAGTCATAAGATATTAGTTTCTCAGAAACAATATCCAAATAGGATTTTTCTTCTTAAGACACCACCATACACATTGTAGGTGTTTTCTTAAGTTGAATATCCAATAGAGGTTTTCCTTCTCAAGAACCTTCACATGGGACAGTTCCTTTGGGCAGTTGAGAATGGATCAGTCATGCAACTGCCAAAAATCATGCCAATCTCTCCTATGACCATTTGTGTTTTGTTGATGCATGAGATAGCTATTATATCATGCATCCATTGTACAGTAGTATTAAGCTCATATGAACAAAATCAGCAAAGCGTACAAGAAGTTTTTTAAATACTTTTTGGCTTAGGTCACTATCGATTGATAACCTACTCGAGCGAATTTTTCTGGACCGTCTGTCCACTTCCGCACTGTCCTTTAACTGTCAGTCATTGTTGAGTCGACTCACGTCAGCCCAACACTGTCATGTCTGTCCTCTCCAGTTGAATGTTCAGCATCCACGTGTTCGCCCGTAGAACCATCATCTTTCGAGCGCCGGTAAGTAGTAGCACCATGTCTGCGCTACGTGATCCCACCACCAACAAGATTCGTGTGAAGCGTGTCTCTTTTGAGGCCGAACCACCCAAAAGCTCCTACAAGACCCTTTTCCTTGGAACGAGCCTTGGAGCAGCCCTCTCAAGAATGTCTTCTGAAAAGATCGCGCCCATCGGGCTTAAGAATCAAGAATGCAAGCCTGGAAGGGGTGGCAAGAAAGCCCCTATCCATTATGTGCCGGACCGGGACCCAGTTCAAGAAGCTTTGGACCTCAAGCCCAAGTCCCTCAAGTGCACCTTCGTGAATGGGTCAGAAACCTGAGTCACGGTTTGGTCCGGACACCGTACCAACAAGCAGTTTGTACTGCACATGAACAAGGCGTACAGTACCGCCAAGAAAATGGGGCTGATTCCCGCCTGCGATGATGCCAAAAGGGCACATGATGCAAAGAAAGGTGAATGGAAGGCTGTTCTACACGAACTAGCCAATGACCCCTCAGTAAGACTGAGAAAGAGAGAAAGACCACAGAGTCACTCTCCCTAAAGGCCGACATGCTCGTCTTAAGGGAAAAAATGACTGACTTGTCCCTAGAAGTTTTTTAACTCCACGCCAATCTTCTCACTGAGGAGGCATGTCAGCCCTGGGACTTAATCGTCAAGGAGCAAAAGGAGTCAATGCTAATACTAGCCAAAAACCAGCCAAAACACCCATCATGTTCTCCACATACAATCAAGTATGTACCTACAGTATGTGAGTAGCACGTAAGTACTCTCTCAGGTCCTCAGCCCAAAAAGGCCCGTCCTAAGAGCCAACGAAATGCGTCGTCAATACGTGGGACTGTATTGACTACAAAATAGCTTGCATAAATTAGTTATCACCTAATTAACGACGAACGATGCATCTCGCTCTGCTCAGCAGTGATAACTAACGTTTTTCACCAATTAAAACCTAACCACTCGACATTCGACCAACTCGTTTTACTCCAAATAAAAACCTCACCACTGGACAATCAACCAACTTGTTTGCAACACAAACATGTTGTCACCCACAGCCAACGAAGCAGCCGTCCGCAAAGCCGTCCGGTTGATCATCGCACCCATGCCGATCGACAAAATCCTGGGCCAACCGTTGAATTCCACCGTGAACGTGCTCAAACAACAACTCGCCAAGATCGCCGCAGCCGTCAAAACAACCAGCTGGGGTGGGCGACATGGCCATCTCGCTCTTGTCCTCAACAACGCAGAGTACCAGACGGTCACGAACGTCCCCACGCTTACCACGTCACGTCTCGTCCTACCTCCCATCATCCCAGCCAACCTCGCAAACAACACAACTCTCACCCACAGAACTCGCATCATGGCTGACCACAACCTTGAATGCCAAGAGTTCTGGAAACAGGAGAGTGTCGACGCCATCATCGTCGACAAGATAGTACGCGAAGCCGTCGATGCAGCGTCACGTCGAAGAACTTCGGCGACAACTACATCGGCTACGGGGCCCAGACCATCAAGACTATCCTTGAGCACCTTCAAACTGAATGGTGCGTGGTCACCACTCTGGAAAAGAAGCAGGCATCCGCTGCTTTCCATGTCCAATGGGATCTCACATCCCACATCACTAAGTTCGCTCGTGAACTTGACAAGCAACAGAAGCTCTGCCGAGACATCGGCGTACCCGCTCGGATGCCACCAAGGTCCAGTACTACGTGGAAGGCATGTACTCGTCAGACATGTTCGACGACAAGGAAATGCAGGCATGGGAACTCAAACCCTCCGCAGACAAAACGTGGGACTCCGCCAAAACTCACTTCGTCACCCTGTACAAGAGCAAGGAAAAGTTCAATGCCAAACGCATAGCTCGCACTGGCAGGTACGACAGTGCCAACACATTCATCAACACCGGCAGCATTGGCTCTACCTCCCTTGGAACCCTGTCCCCCAACGACCACCAAACCATACTCGAGTACACCAACAGTCTCGAAACTGCACTTGAACACACTCAAGAGCATGTGGCCGCTTTCACTACGACACAGGACCACCGCCTCAAGCAACTTGAAACCCAACAACAAGAACTCCTTTCCCAGACCACCAAATTCATGGCGCTCCTCACAGCCCAACAAAGCATCCCCACACCAGGCACCACCACTGGCGGCCAACAACGCACAGCACGCCGCAACACCCGCACACAACCGCCAAGAGTCCCCGCTACTGCAACTCGTGCAAGAAAAGTAATGTCTACCATGAAGACGACGCCTGTTTTGCCCTTGAAAAGAACAAGGACAAACGTCCTCAGTGGTACCTGGCCAAGATGTAGGATACTGTGGAGCCTAGTTTTAATTGTATTTTAAACAATGTGACTTCCACACATAGGTTCAAACACTAAACTACTGGACTCCACTAGCCGCATCTTCACACGACACACGCCGTGTCCGCTTCACCCTTCCTCCACACCACCGCATGACCAACAGCAAGCAATGGCGCTTGGCATGCACTAACAAACCCACTCACACAATTCACCCACTCAAACTCACAGGCACTATCAACATCCACAGCACAGCAACCCACATGTCACCCCGCACCATCAAGGAAGGTATCAACAACGGTTCCATCCCATCAGCAGTCAGTGACACTGGCGCCACCTCCACAGCAGGCACCCTACATGACCCATTCATCCACTCTAAGACCCGCTCCACCAAAATTTTTATGTTACCCACAGGAACCACCACTGCAGCCACAATCCAAGCACAGCTCCTCCTCAATGTACGTCCGCCTGCCAACACAGTCGACATTGTACCAAACCTTCACCAAACACTACTCAGTGGTAGCAAATTCGCCGACGCCGACTACACAGCCGTGTACGACAAACACGAAGTCAACTTCTACGACTCCGCCACTATCAACATCACCGAACGCGCAGTCCTCACTGGCTATCGATGCCCACGCACAGGCCTCTGGCGAATCCCACTCCGTCCCATCACTGTGAATGAAAACACTGATACCCTCATCCTTGATTCCAAATGCGGGCTACAATCCACTCAGCCCGATATCATGTACCTACACCTACACACATCCGAGAACACCTACAAGCCTCCCTACAATGCAACACAGACCATATACTCAATGTGTATGAACTCCCCAGCATAGAACAGTCCATACGATACCTCCACGCAGCAGCTGGTTTCCCCACTAAATCAACATGGCTGGCAGCCATTCGCAAAGGGAACTACAGCACATGGCCTCTCATCACTGTCAAAAACGTCCACAAACACTTTCCTCAATCTGAGGAAACACAACAGGGACACATGAGGAACCAACGTCAAGGCACAAGATCCACCAAACAGGCCCTTCCCCAAGCGGAACCTCATACACCTCTCCCACAACTACATGACATCTTCATCCGGACCTATGACACCCACAGCACCCTTTACACAGATCAAACTGGTAAGTTCCCTCATCTCTCCAGTCAAGGAAATCGGTACCAGATGATTCTGTATCATGTTGACAGCAACTCCATATGGGCCGAACCTACCAAGAACAAAACCGAAGGAGAACTCATCCTAGCACGCAACCGCGCCCTTCAACGCATGAAAGCCTGTGGAATCCAACCCACCCGACAGGTCTTGGACAATGAAATATCCGCCGCATACAAACTTGCCATCACCGCATCAGGCATGACCTATCAACTTGTCCCACCTGACGACCATCGACGTAACATTGCAGAAAAGGCTATCCAAACATGGAAGGATCATTTCATTGCCATCATCAGTGGCACAGACGCTAAATTTCCCCTCCACCTTTGGTGCCAATTACTACCACAAATGGAACGCCAACTCTGTCTTCTACGGCAATCCAATGCTTACCCCCACATTTCCTCCCATACGCATCTCTACGGCCATCATGACTACAACGCACACCCTTTTGTCCCCCTTGGCATGGAAGCCCTTGTCCACGACAAACCCCACCGCCGCAAATCTTTTGCACAACACTGCACCAAAGGGTATGTCATCGGCACATCCCACGAGCACTACCGCTGCTGGAAAGTATGGACCCCAACTTCGCGCACCACCCGTATCTCTGCCACAGTTTTCTTCAAACACAAGTACATCACCAACCCCTCTGTCACCCCTGCAGACGCAATCATAGCAGCCGCTGCAAACCTATCGCATCTACTCACAAACAATCTCCAGGCCCATCACAACAACAAAGTCAACCAAGCAGATCTCACCCGACTACAAATCCTAACACAACCATCACCTCCCCCGCAACACAATGCAACACATTATCAACAACACTCACCAAACGCAACACACCCGTCCTCACCGGCAGCAGTTTCCGACTATGACAGCAACTCCAGTGACAGTGACGACGAATCAATAACCATCCCACACCCGGTGCCCCGGCTGCCTCTGCAACCTCCAAGGGTGTCACCACAACAGACCAAGACACCACTTCCAAGGGTGTCAGCACCCCCA